>CAUYON010088880.1:0-83170 GCA_963573935.1 Arctocebus calabarensis
AACATGAAAGAGGTAAAGTCTCCATCTTTTTTAAGGCTGCCCAATATTCCATAGTGTACATATACCACAATTTATTAATCCATTCATGGGTCGATGGGCACTTGGGCTTCTTCCATGACTTAGCAATTATGAATTGGGCTGAATTGCAAATATCTTTGTTATAATGTGAGTTTTGGTTCTGGATATATACCTAGAAGAAGAATTTCAGGATCAAATGGCAGGTCTATTTTTAGATGTCTAAGTGATCTCCAAACATCCTTCCAAAAGGAATGTATTAGTTTTCATTCCCAACAGCAGTGCAAAAGTGTTTCCTTTTCTCCACATCCACACCAACATCTCTGGTTTGGGGCTTTTGTGATGTGGACTAATCTTACTAGGGTTAGATGATATCTTGAAGTAGTTTTTTTGAGATAGAGCCTCAAGCTGTCACCCTGGATAGAGTGCTGTGACATCACAGCTCACAACAACCTCCAATTCCTGGGCTCAAGCGAGTCTCTTGCCTCCGCCTCCCAAGTAGCTGGGACTACAGGCACCCGCCACAACGCCCAGCCATTTTTTGGTTGCAGCCGTCATTGTTTGGCGGGCCCGGGCTGAATTTGAACTTGCCAGCTCAGGTGTATGTGGCTGGCACCTTAGCCCATTGAGCCACGAGCCCTCAAAGTAGTTTTGATTTGCATTTCTCTGATGATTAAGGATGCTGAGCATTTTTTCATGTGTCAATAGGCCATGTGACTATCTTCTTCAGAGAAGTTTCTCAACTCCCTTGCCCACCCTGAGATGGGATCACTTGTTCTTTTCTCGCTAATACGTTTGAGTTTTCTGTGGATTCTGCCATTAAACCTTTGTCAGAGACGTAACCTGCAAATATCTTCTCCCATTTGAGGGCTGTCTGCTTGCTTTACTTACTATGTTTTTGGCTGTGCAGAAGCTTTTTAGTTTGATCAGATCCCAATAATGTATTTTTGGTGTTGCTTCAATTGCCTGGGACGTCCTCCTCATAAAATATTCACCCAGGCTGATTTCTTCAAGTGTTTTCTCTGCACTTTCTTCTAGTATTTTTATAGTTTCATGTCTTAAGTTTAAATCTTTAATCCAGTGAGGGTCTATCTTGGTTAATGGTGAAAGGTGTGGGTCCAGTTTCAGTCTTCTACAGGTTGCCAGCCAGTTCACCCAGCACCATTTGTTAAATAGAGAATCTTTTCCCCACTGAATGTTTTTAATTGGCTTGTTGAAGATCAAATAACAGTAAGTAGCTGGGTTCATCTCTTGGGTCTCTATTCTGTTACATACATCTAACCACTCTGTTTTTGTGCCAGTACCATGCAGTTTTGATCACTATTGATTTGTAATATAATCTGAGGTCTGGTAGCATGATTCCTCCTGCTCTGTTTTTATTTCTGAGTAATGTCTTGGCTATTTGAGTTTCTTTTCTGATTCCATATAAAACAAAGTATTATTTTTTTCGAAATATTTAAAGTATGCCAGTGGAGCTTTAATAGGGACTGCATTAAAATGTTATATTGCTTTGAGTAATATGGACATTTTAACAATGTTGATTCTTCCCAGCCATGAGCATGGTATGTTTTTCCATTTGTTAACATCTTCAGACATTTCTTTTCTTAGAGTTTGACAGTTCTCTTTATAGAGATCTTTCACATCCTTTGTTAGGAAAACTCCCAAATATTTCATCTTCTTTGGCACTACTGTGAAAGGAATAGAGTCCTTGACTATTTTTTCAGATTGACTATTGTTGGTATACATAAAGGCTACAGATTTATGAGTTGTCTTTTATCCTTTTAAAAAAAATTAAAAATAAAGAGATTGAAGAAGATGGAAATAATGGAAACACATCCCATGTTCATGGATTGGAAGACTTCATAATGTTAAAATAGTAATACTATCCAAAGTGATCTACAGGCTCAATGCAATCTTTATCAAAATCCCTATGAAAGCTTTTCAGAAATAGAAAAACCCATCCTAAAGTTCAGGTGGAATCTCAGGAGACACAGAATAGCCAAACCAATCTTGAAAAAGAACAAAGCTGAAGGACTCACACTTCCTGACTTCAAAACTTACTATTATACAAAGTTACAGTAAGAAAAACAGTTTGGTACTGGTGCAAAGGCAGACATATAAACTAATGGAATAGAAAAGAAAGCCTAGAAATAATCCCTCATGGATATGATCAAATGATATTTTTTACCAATTCATTCAATGAGGAAAAGACAGTCTTTTCCACAAATGGTGCTGGGGAAATGGGATTTCCACATGTAAAAGAATGAAGTGAAACCTTTACCTACCACCACATACAAAAATTAACTCAAAATGGATCAAAGACCTAACTGTAAGATCTAAAACAATAAAACTCTTAGAAGAAAACACGGGGCAAAATTGGATTTGGCGAATAGTTTCACAAGTGAATTCAATCGAATATGAAAGCAATGGTACGAAGCTTACACAAATCTGTTCAAATGATAGAGGAGAAAGGAGCATTTCCAAACTCATTTTTTGATACTTGCAAAACTCTGATACCAAACTCTGACATAGACATTACAAGAAAGGAAAAGTATAGACGAAATCTTAGGAAATCAAATCCAGCAAGATATAGAAAGAATAATACATAAGGACTAAGTGGGGCTTATGCAGGAAAGCAAAGTTGGCTTAATATTTGAAAAATCCATCACTAAGAAAAAAAAATCCATTGGTGGACTTCACAGCATTAAGAGGTACATTGCAGGTGTACATATTTATAAAAACTCACCCTCATCACACATTTTAGACCTATGCACTGTGTGTAAAGTTTAACTTAATGACTTTAAAAAATAAATAAATAAATAAAAAGGAAAAAAATTAAGGTGCTTTAATTCTAGCCACACAGCAAAACAGACTGGTTATCTTTTAAGGCCACTCCTCACTTGATCCTAACACCATAGTCTCATCACAGAAGAACACATCTTTCTCTAATGTATTAAATAGTAGGTGTCAATTTATCAAGCTTATCCAAAAGCAGTTGTCAATAATTAGAATACAAATTCTAAAAGTGCGAGGGCAGAGGATGAGGAAGAAATCAGAACATGTCTGTGTTTCATCCTGTTCGCAATTTTCCTCTGATGACTTGAGAGTTCAGTATTCCCACCCTGAGTCTACTAGGATCTTGGTGACTCCCCAGAAGAACAGACCTCCCATGGGTATTAGAATTCCTATCTGATCGTGATCATTTTAAATAGCCCTATTACTTCATAGTAACATTTATAATTCCAATATTGTGGTGCCAAGGCCTTTCTGGCAGGGTCACTACTTCTGAAATTAACTCAGCCTGGAAGTCCCATACCTTTCAGATAATGTAATATAAGGATTCTAAAAGCATAACAAATATCTGACTGTTTTGTGTTTTAGGTTTCAGAGAATCAAAGATTCTTACAACATTTTTTAATATCCCCTGAGTCATGAACTCAAAGAACATGTTTGGTTTTTAATGCCACGTTTTCTTTGGGATCACTTACTCAGGGAAAATAATTTTTGTTTTTTATTATATAGTTCTTTGAAAAGCTCCCACACTAAATAACTGAATCAGATTGGAATCTGCATTAGGTCACAGCTTTTTCTTCTCTATTTTTTATTTTTCATTCATTAAAAAAACTTAGGTCCTGACTAAGGGTGCCAACTTAGAGACAATGAAGACTGCAGAGCTTAAGAGTTCTGCGTTTAGAGAGCTTAAAACTAGTAGAGGGAAGAAAACGTGGACAGAAGTGACGAACGAACATAAGTGGCAGAATGTGATAGACACCTGCCAGGCAGGTAGGATAGAATCCTCCAAATCCTACCCAGCTGGGAAGAGCGAGTGGGATTTGACTAGGGCCTTGAAAGCTGAGAAGGATTTTAATACGGGAGGCCACGGAAGAGAGAACTTGCTCTTGGAGAATTAGGCTGGGAAGACAGAAGGTTGCAGGAGTGAGAGTCCAAATTCAGCTGGCCCTAAAAATGCACTGGAAGATTTTGAGGACCATCCTGATCCCCAGGGTGACATTTCTAAAATATACATTTAAGACAGTCACAGAGCGAACCATGAAGCAGACGGACATCTGTCAGTCTGCTAAATAGATTTTTTAAAGTCTGTTTCTTGAGACAGTCCATTGTCAAGTAAATTATACTTTGAATTTAAAATATCTCTAGGCTCCCATTTAAAGTCCAGGCAACCTGGCATTTAAAGCATAACGGATGCAATGAAACATTCCTATGAAAAGGAACTGAATAAATGTGCAGAGAGCCTGAGCTTGCTGTAAATTTAGCTGAAAAGGAGTAGAAGGACCTTATTTGAGTATGGGTGGGTCCAGAGGGCGTCTTCTGGGCCCTCTGACAGGCCTGGGTTTGGGGATGGCACCGTCAAGAGGTGCTGAGAGCTCCCCGAAGAAAGGCAGCCCGCACGTGCTCCCCAAGGCCTGCGTGAGAGCCCAAGAGGCCACCACCAAGTATGGATGCAGAAGGCAGGGCTCAGCGGGCTCTCGCTCACCAGTCACGTAGAAGGCCTTGTAATGCTGCAGGCGGACGGTCTGCAGGGCTCCGAACTCCCCCGCTGCCCCGCTGTTGGGATGGAACAGCACCTGAGGAAAGGCAGTAGGGCTTACTCACAAGAAAGCCATGTGAGGTGCCCCCTGAAAAGCACTGCTTTCTCTGTCAGGGTTTGTGCCCCCTCCCCTGCCCCAAATACACACGGACAGACAGGAGCCTCTAGTCCACACCAGCCACCGCCCAGAGGCTCTGTGAAGTAGTTATCTTGAAGTAGTTAATAAATCAGAGGGAGTTACAACTCTAGACCAGTCAGCAAAAGGTCTTGCCGGGTAAAGGTCAGATTTCTAGCTATGTAATTTGCAGGGTCCAGAGCAAAATGAGAATCAGGGATCCCTTGTTCACAAAGCAAACGTTTCATGAAGACCATGGCAGAGCTTTAAACCAAGCAAAGCAGCCTTGCAAGTGTAGGACCCTGAGTGCCAGCACAGGTCACATGCCTATGAGGCCACCTTGCCTGCACCCCACTCTCAGGGGGGGATGGGGCTGGGGACTTTGCATGTTCTACAGAGATTCTGATCCAGGTGACCATCAGATGTCTTTGAAAAGAGAGATCTTCAGTGTCAAGTCCATTTTCCGACTCCCCCATAAGCAAGGCTGGTATAAGGAGGTATCCTTGATTTCCCCAGAATGGGGCACAGCCCAGCCTCTGAACACAGACACCCACTCCTATGACTCAGCCCTACTGTACTGAGGAAATCCTTCCTCCCTGGGCCACAGATAAAAAAAATCACCCTAAAGAATGGAAATACCTAATTCAGGATTCCCAAGGGAAGGATTGGATAGAAAATAAGAGGCCAGTGTCCTTTATAGGTTCGTGGGTTTGGGCTAAAAGGATGAGACGGCCCTGGTATGAATCACGAGCGTATATATGGCTGGAAAGGCGCTTATGTGATTCAGAGTTTCCATGGGGCTTTAAAAAAAATGAGAAACATCTGTTAGAGCAGTAAACAGCTGTTCCCCCCAAATTTCACAGTTCTGAAAGGATGCCGCCAAGGTGGGGCTCCCCCCCACCTGCTGTTTCCGGGCTCTCATGACAATCCCTGCAAATACCCTCTGCGTTTGTGATGACAGCAGGCTCCTTCCAAACAGGAAAAGAAGTCAGAACCAAAAACCCTCACTTCTTCCATCCCAGCAGAAAGCCAAGCCTCTCACCGCAGGAGACCATTACTCTTCCTCCACGAGAGGGCAGGAAGTGGGAGACTTGGAAACCCTATTGTCAGCTGATCGCTCAGACATCCCAAAGATGGGAGGCCAGGCTTTGCTGCTTCAGACCCTTGATCTCACTGGAGTCTTGGCAGCAGAAATCCCATAAGGGTGAGCTGCCCTCTCCAGACTATTTATTTGGCATTACCAGAGGCAACTGCCAAAATCCAGAGTGAGCTGGCTCTTTCTCAGAAATGTGGATGATTCGGGAGAATGCATATATGCATTTTTCCCCTTTGAGCGCACTGGGTATGGTTTCTTATTTATATCAACATGGGAAGTAGGTTGGCAAATTGACACGTGAATGCAGCCCTCCAGATGCCTGGTCCAAATTTCAAAGACGACTTTCTCTTCTACAAACTTCTTGCGCCTTCCTGGTCACCTTTCTTACAACTGTTTATTTGCTTCATTTTATTGTTTTGTTTCTTAAGCACATGAGTGTTCCTTATGTTGGGTTGTGAAGGCCGGTGCTGGGCCTTAGCGTCCCCAGATGGGCTCCTTGGTCCCATCAGGTTGGGGTGCACAGCTCCAGGACTGGATGAGACCATCAGTCCTCTGCCAGCAGCTCTGGGTGACAGCTCTCACCACTAGGGGCCTCCCTAAGAGAAGTGATCGTGGTGTTCCCCAACAGGAAAGCTCCGCCTCTGCTTCCTTGGTGTGTGGCCTCCAGGGGGGTGCCAGGAATTGGAGGAACCATAGCAGCCCCACACTGGCTGGGCTGGACAGATGCACAGCTGTTAGGGGAAGCTTTCTTTCTTGACATTTTGGGGACCTGGTCATGACAACCTGGGACTGAGATGTGACTTGACCAGTGGTGACGCTGCAACCTTCAGCTTCCATCTGGGAGTCAGGAAAGCAAAAGGTGGGGCACTTGGTTTGAACCTGTACAACACACCCTTCCCAGCTCTCAGCTCCCTCCCATGGGTTTCACTCCCTCCACAGAAACCCACCAAGATCAGAGGCAGGAGGATAAGTGGGAAAGAATCTGCAGCCTGGGGTCAGCTGCTATTGGTCTTGACCTCAGACATAATGTCCTAGAAGTCAAGAGTGAAGCCAGTAGCCCCTGATTTGCATTAACTTCTCAACTGATTTGCACAATAGGGAAGAACCCAGTTGCTGAGAAGCATTTGCATATTATTTTGAGCTGACTATCTAGGAGTTACTTTGAGCTTCTAGACACTAGAATGGTTTTCTAACCAACCCATATTGGAATCCTTATAAGTCCAGGACATATCTGGGCTTCTTTAAATAAACATAAGTGCACAAGTCTGTATGTGCATGGACATAGGCACATGTACATATACATATATGTGTCCAGACATGTACACATGTATGTAGATATACACATGTATGTCCTTGAAGATGTGTGTGTGTGCATGTGGACGTGCAATGTGTGTATGTGTGGTCACGAATGTGTGTTTAGATGCATGAGTGTATTTACATATAGAAACATGCATGTGTGTGCAGAGCTGTGCAAACATTCATATTCTTACCTGCTGGCCCCTCTAATAGCTGTTCAAATCTTCAGATAATTTGTTTTTTTTTTTTTGAGACAGAGCCTCAAGCTGTTGCCCTGGGTAGAGTGCTGTGGCATCACAGCTCACAGCAACTTCCAACTCTTGGACTCAAGCAAGTCTCCTGCCTCCACTTCCCAAGTAGCTGGGACTACAGGCGCCTGCCACAACGCCTGGCTATTTTTTGGTTGAAGCTGTCATTGTTGTTTGGCGGGCCGGGGCTGGATTCGAACCCGCCAGCTCAGGTGTTTGTGGCTGGCACCTTAGCTGCTTGAGCCACAGGCGCCGAGCCGACACTTTGCTCTTGTTTCTTTAGTCCCATTACTGTGCTCTGATAGAAAGGACTGACCAAAACTCGGGGCTAACAACTAACTACCCATAATGTCCTCAAACTCCAGAAAATCTTCTCTCAAGTATCTTCGCCTGCACTGCAGGGATCTAGTACTGTGGGAGGCCGGGTGTGGCCCAAGGTGACAGCCTGCGCGCTCTTACCCCTGAAGATACCATCAGCAGCTTCCTGCCGGCAGTAAGTGTGTCCGCTGGATATGGTTAGGGAGCAAACTGGCCGACTCCAACTGTGCTGTCACACTTCTCTGCAACCATGTTCTGACCTGGTTCTCCGATCTGGCTCTGGGGGCTGCCCCTGCTGGGCACCATTAGGACGGGGCCTCGTGAGTCTGTGCGAGGCTGTGACCAGAGGAAGAGCGAGAGCACTCCTGCCTGGGAACGGAAGTCAGCACGCGAAGGCACTGGCTTCCACAGGCAGGACGGCAACGTCAAGGAGGCCGCAGTCCTTGAAGCACTTCCTAGTGACCCCAATTATTCTATTAGTAGCCATGGTAATAAACACTCGGCAGCAACCCCCCAGGGTCACATGCTGCTAACTTCCAGCCCAAAGGCGGAAACCACCTTCCTGCTTGGCTGCTGGGGAGAAGGCGTAGGCCTGGGGGGTTGGGGGGGAGGTCTGCAGTTCTCGGGTGCAGATATTCCAGAGAAAGGCAGGACTTCCAGAGAGGACCTCTCAGACCTCATGGACAACCCGCAAAATGGGATGTTTTCATGTGCACAGAAGCATCGATCGCCCCTTGGGGAACCAAGTTCTGGTTTCCTGGGGGAGGCTGGATGGGAAGGGCGGCTTTATAATCACCAACCACAGCGCACTGCACACATGAGTCACTTCCATGACCCTTGGTAGAGACATAAATAGACCCTTTGAAGTGCGGGTCCCTCACCAAGGAGCCGTGTGCTTGCAGAGCCTAGCAAAGGGGACTGTTTCCGAGCTCCTCCAGCCTCTCGGCCTCCTCCTGCTTCCTCTTCCTTTTGGTGAAAGGAAAACACATGGAAATGACAGGGAAAGGCCATCAGGTTGGACATTTCCTGGCTGTCATGAGGGGGCGAAGCTGAGAAGAGGAAGCCCAAAGCCAGTGTGGGGGGCTGCCTGGTGAGCACGTGCTGAGCCCTCTGGAGCCTGGGGAGTGTTGGGGTGTAAAGGCGTGGCTGGCCTGCTGTCTGAGAGTCCTTTCATCCATTCATTCATTTCTTCATCCAAGGTGCATGGACCAAATGCTGGCTGGAGCTGTTGGGTGCACTGAGAATTCAGCCGTGAAGCAGACAGCTGAGATCCCTGCCTGCAGGAAGCTTCCATTCCAGAAGGGGAGCCTCCCAGCAGGCAAGTCATGAACACTCCTCAGCCATCTCATCCAACAAAAACGCGCTGGGCGCCAATGTTGTCACATGAAACACACGTGGGGCAAAACAGTTGTCCCTTATAGGGAATAAGCACCCAGGTACACCCATCCTGAGCCAAATTGTTCAGTACACTTCTGTATTGATTACAGGAGGGGAGGGATAGAAAGGGAGGTTCATGCCGAAGGACTCACTTCTCAGAGGTTTCTTACAGTGGGACTGAACTGGCCACTTAAACGCATCTTCCGAGGATGGTTCTGTTGGTACAAAGGTGAGAGGCCGCAGCCCAGGAGTGGCCACACACCTCCTCCACTTACCCTGTGCCCAGCCTGCGACTGGCCAAAGAGCACCTCGGAGACGTCCACACCATCAAAGTGCCGGTCATGGGGCAAGCTGGCCTGGGCCAGGGCTACCACCGTGGGGAAGATGTCCAAGATGCTGCAGAAAGAACAAGACTGGGATGGCCCCAGCCCTTCCGACTCTCTCCCTGGCCCTGAACCTGAACTAGCCCCGAGCAAGCGCCGACAGCCTCTGTACGACCCGCCCTCTCTATCCGCCTGTCTTTCCTTCTGGTTCCACCTAGATTTCTGCTCTTACGAGAGGCAGAATGGGATGGTATTGCCTGAGCTCAAATCTCAGCTCTGTCACCTAACTTCTCAATTCCCTCAGTTATCTTAGTCTGTAAAATGGGTATGATAATACAGTAGCGCCCACCTTGTCCCAGGGAGATACATTCCAAAACCCCCAGGTAACGTGGATAGTCCCAAACACAACTACCTCGATCAGAACATGTTTCTGTTCATGTCTTCCACCCACAAACGCCTTTTCCATTTTAACAGAGTACTTATCACACACTGTGGCTGGAATTTTGCAGTTTGAGGTGCAACAGAAAACTAGCATAAGTTTATTTCCTTTTCACCACTTCACAGATAGAAGATCTGTTCTTACCATGGATCTCAGCAACCTCAGCCTACAACCTTCTTCTTTCCTTTTGAAGTTGAGAGCTTTCACCTTTTCACTTAAAGGAAGCACTGGAAAGGCTTGTCTCTGACACACCTGCAGGCCAGCATCCTTACTCTTGCATGCTGAGGCCATTTTAAGTAAAAATAAGGGTCACTTACACACAAGCACTGTGATCCTCAGCTGTCACTCTGATAACCTAGAAGGCCCCTAACGGGCTACGGAGCAGATAGTGGGTACAGCATGGACCAGCCAGGCAAAGGGATGATTCGTGCTGGACAAAATGGGGTGAAATTTCATCACGCTACCCAGAGCGGAGGGCAATGTAAAATGTATGAATTGTTCATTTCTGGAATTTTCCATTTAATATGTTCAGACCTCAGTTGACAAGTGATTGAAACTGTGGAAGGCAGAACCGTGGATAAGGCCTGCCTCCAAGGGCGGTTGTGCAGAGGAAGCACAGAGGTGAGGCACTGACCTTGAGGCTGGCCCCACAGTGGAAAGCGCACACTACGTGTCTGTGTTGTAATTACCCACAGAGGCACCCACATAAGCCCATCGTAGAACTAAGGGGGTCTACCTGTCACCAACCGGGCCACGCCCACTTGGTGAGAGGGAACCATGGGTAACAGGTGTCTGCAAGGGAATGTTCACCTCATTGTTCACCATCTGGGTCTCTGTGTTATAGAAATGCAGACTTTGTTTAGAATATCATGATATGGAAACATATCCTTTATTTTAGCTCTTTTTGCCCATTACAAAATGGTGAATGTTTGTGGTAGAAAAAAATGAGAACATTCAGAAATATATAATATAACATGCACAGTCCGTCACCCTAAGGCATCCGTTGTTAACATTTGGGGGGATTTTATCCATGTGATTTTTTTTTTTTTTTAAGTAATGTGCTCCAATCTCACTTAACCTGAGAACAGAGCTCTCTCCAGCCTGCTCTGCTCACCTGGAGAAAACACTTCAGCAGGAACAGAGAAGCTCCCTCATAAAATTTGGGTATTTTGACCCTCCAGATCTCACGCTGAAATTCAATCCCCAGCTTGGGAAGTGGGGCCAGAAGAGAGGTGTTTGGGTCAGAGGGTGGGTCCCTCATGAATGGCTTGGTCCCTCCCTATGGTAATAAGGGAGTTGTGGCTCTGTTCCCAGGAGAGCTGATTTCTAAAATTGCCTGGCACCTCCCTTCTCTCTCTCTCTCTCTCCCTCTTTTTCTCTCCCTTTCTCTCTCCATGCTCTTGTTTGCTCTTTGCCATGAGTGAAAGCATCTGGAGTCCCTGGCCAGGAGCAGCCGCTGGTGCCATGCTTCTTGTATAGCCTGCAGAACTATGACTCAAATAAACCTCTTTTCTTATGAACATACGCAGGCTCAAGAATTCCTTTATAGCAACACAAACAGACTAAGACACTGCCCTTTCGACAGAGCTGTTTATCTGAGGACCAGACCAACTCAGAGTCCATGGGGATTGCTGGAGCCAGCAGGGCTGGACCAGGGGGAAGCTGGACTTCCCCAAGACAGAGCCCCTGCACCCCTGAGGCTGGGTGAGCCATAGACCTCACCCTGCCCCTTCCTCCCCACCCTAAGTTCTTGGAAGGGGTCTCTGCCCTCTAGGGGAGCTACACAAGGGACTTGCCCTGCGGCCCCTCTCAGAGTCTGTCCACTGACTACAGTGCAGAGTGTTTGTGTTTGCCTTCAGCTTTTGTAACTGGCGGCTTATCTCTTAAGATACGTGCCCCAGGGACCTGGCATCCCACACGGATGCAAAGTGAAGGAATGCAGAGTCAGCACTCCCAAAGCACAGAACAGTCCAGAAACCTGTCCGGAGTCCAAGGTTCCTGCCACAAACCGGAAAGCAAAGAAGACCGCAAAGCCGTCTGAAAAGGCCGCGGTGGTTTGGGGCTGTTTGTTCGAGTTTTCTCTAAATTGCGCCCCTATGAGCGATGAGCGTCACAGATGGGTCAAATCAGTGAGAGGGAGAAACAAGATCTGCGTTAAGAGTCCGGGAAGCATTGCGCACATGCATGCACTCTTCCATCGCATTTGACCTCCTGTCCTGAGGTTTAGCATCCTAATTACACAGCACTGAGCCAAACAGTCACAGACTCCGAGCATCTCAGAGTTGGGCAGCAGCCTCAGAGGCTCCCAGGGCACCCAGGGCACAGAGAAAAGCACTTCCCCGTGAGAAAAGCATTGGCGCATCCAGTGACTTGGGCTATCAAGGCGGCGTGAACACACAGCACGGGCAAGTTCAGGCTGCAGAAAGTCCTTCCTTGAGTAATGGAGGAAGCCGAACCACTGAGGTTCACCCTGGAAGGGGGAGTTGCCCCCTGGCCACACGGCTGGGCCCCTATCTAGATGTGAACATGGAGGAAGGCAACGAAGGGTACCCCAGCTACTCCAAACCTCAAACCCCACCTGAGACGTTGGCCCTGAGGGTCTTTGAAAACCTTGGAGAAAGAGACAAAACAAAAACTGCACTTCCAGGTCTTCCCATTCATTTCAGTGCTTTGCTGTGGGCAGAGCGGCATTCCAGTTCTCAAGAGATCTGGAAATGGGACCAGTTTTCACTTTGGCCCTTGTGGGTCTCCTCCTCCAGTAAAAAGCAAATATATTAAAAATTCTCTTTTATGACTGCAGCAATGTCAAGATGAATATATATAGTATGCATATATATATATATCTGCGTGCGTGTATGTGTGTGTGTGTGTGTGTGTGTATATTCTATGCATAAGAATACAAAAAAAGAGCAGCACCCGTGCTCAGTGGTTAGGGCGCTGGCCACATACACCAAGGCTGGCAGGTTGGAACCTGGCCTGGACCTGCTAAGCAACAATGACAACTGCAACAAAAAAATAGCCGGGCGTTGTGGCAGGCACCTATAGTCCCAGCTACTTGGGAGGCTGAGGCAAGAGAATCACTTAAGCCCAAGAGTTGGAGGTTGCTGTGAGCTGTGATGCCATAGCACTTTACCAAGGGCGACAGCTTAAGACTCTCAAAAAAAAAAAAAAAAAAAAAAGAATACAAACATGGTCTGACAATTAAGTTTGTGAACTCACACCCTAGAAAAAGTGATATATACCTCATTGCTGAATACCACTATGGTCATCTTTGAAGTAGTCCCCTTGGAGAGCTATATATGGATGCCAGCACCTAGTCTACCCTTCAAAGCAATTTTGGAACTCTTTTTCTGGAATGGCCATCAGAGCTGTTGACATAAAGCACACAAAAACAAACAATAATGAATGCCACTCAGCAGACACTGCTATAGGTCGACGCACACAGCTGTGAGACACTGATATACCAAGGTTGTGAACCTTCCTGATTTGTCTGTACAGTGCTGCCAACGTAAGTACACAGTGGCAAATTCACAAACTCAATTGTAAGACCACATATCACAACAGCTCTGATGATCATTCCAGAAAACAAGCTCCTTTGAAGAGTGGGCCAGTCACTGGCATAGATGCACAGCTTCCCAAAGGGAGTACTTTAAGGGTGACTGTGGTGACATTCAGCAATGAGGTATGGTAGCCCTTTTTCTAGGGTGAGTTCCTGAATTTCATCGTCAGACCTCATATTAAGCCATTTTATCCCACCAAAATGCCTTTGCTTCTTTTAAGAAAACTAAAATTTTCCTAAGTCCTCATGGGCCCTGGCACTGTGTCCTGTGGAGCGGCTTCTGAAAGGAGGAAACCCCACTTCAGTCAGCTTTGTGGTTATAATAGGGGCAGTCAAGAGCCTCCTCTCATGCAGGGAGAGGGCTGAGATCACTCTGCAGAAGGGCACAAAAGGCTGTCCTCGGTGTGGGCAAGGTGACGCCTTTACAAGTTTTTTTTGCCCCTATGAAAATATTTTCTTTTTTCTTCAGGTGGCTCCAACCGTAGCATGTGTGCATATTTATATTTGCATTTGAGGCGTTGGGCAAGAAGGATAGGAATGGAAACCAAGCAACAGGATGAGGGTACAGAAAGGCCTTGCTGGCTGTGCAGGCTGGGGAGGAAGCACAGGGACCACAGAGGAAGAACTCAGGTTTCAGGGGTGTGAGGATGGGCGTCACAGTCTCATGCTGGGTGCTCCTGGGGTGTGTGCATCCTAGGGGTCAGGGGATGGAGAAGAAGGGGATCTCCTAGAAGCTGAGGACACTCTATCTGGGGACAAGGTGGATCTGGTCTGAGGATGAAAGTGAGAATAGGCAGGAATTGCTCAGCAATGCCGTGAAGGTGCTTGGACCTGGACAGAGGGGCAGAGTTTGTGTTCCCTCCCTTCCAACTGAAGGCAAGGAGAGCAGAACTTCCTCCTAGGAATTGTCCCTAGGACATGGGAGCAGTTCTTTTTAAACACCAAGTTGTAAGTTTTAAGTTTTCTCTGCATTTAGTTTTGTTTCCTGCATTGTCATTCCTTGCTCATGATCCCCAAGCAATACCAGGTACCCACTCCTTCCGGCCTTAGCCACGCCCAGGGGCAGCTTCTCTGGCAGCTCCTCCCCACCCACAGGCACCCAGAGGCCAACACAGCCCCAACAGCGGTGATTTCAGGGAGAGCAGGGGTCCCACTGTGTCAGGGGATGCCTCTCAGCAAACGCGCTGCCCCACACAGGGGAGAGAGAGCTGCCAGGAACGGGGCTGGGACTCAGACCACCTCCCCGCCTCCCAGGCAAGAGAAGGAACCTGGAAAGGGGGCCTGTGAATAGGGCCTTCCCTGCGGTGACACTGACATGATGGTAGCTGCTATTTCCAAGGCCCGCTCTACACCTCCAGACAGGCCAGAACCAGCCGAATCCCCCTTCCACGTACTCAACTGTCTCGCGATATCTGCAAAGAACCACGAGGTAGTCCAGGGGATTATCTGTTCTCCTGGCTAAACAGTAACTTCAGCTGTTTTCCAAATGACATTGTCTGGGTCTTTTTTACCATTCTGGTTGCCTCATACCTGCCCCAGTTCATCTCTGAAAGCGCGGTCCTTGTTCTGAGCAGAGATGGGGCCCCAGTTGGGACACAGAACAGGCCCTTCTTCTTCTTGTATCTGACTAAGAGAAATTACAAGGCACGGTTCTCAGCCAGTGTCAGTTCACCCCCTCAAGGGACATTTGGTGCTGGCTGGAGACATTTTGGTATTCACAACCAGCGGGTAGGGGATAGTAGCAACTAGCAGGCGGGGGACCGGGACTGCTACTAAACACCCCACGATGCACAGGACAGTTCTCCACAGCAGAGCATGCTCCTGCCCCAGATGCTGACAATGCCAAGGTTGAAAAACCCCACATTCAAGTTTTCGGTTAAAACTCCCAAGTCTTTCTCACTTGTGCTGCTAGAGCCCTGCCCTCCCAGGACAAGTCAGCTCCTAAACAGCAGGAGTGTTCTGTCTGATAGGCTCATTATTACTACTCCCCTCGTCCCTGGGGCAATGCTGGACCCATAGTCAGACACAATCATAAATATCTGTTGGATAAATGAATTTTCCTTGTTCTGTAATTGTGTCATCAGGCTTTAGGGGCAGACCACACACAAGACCTTTCTTTAATCTTAGTAAAGATTATGAATATGAACATTGGCCTCTCTAAACCACTGCCAATGAGATTAGTGTGGGCCCCGCCACCCCCTCCCACACACACCCTATTCTACTTTTCAATATTCACGTGAGTGTTTTATCCACTTGACTACTCTCTGATGCCAGCAATTCCACAGGGCCACTGGAACACAGGTTTAAGGGATTCTGGCCTTAGCACTCAGTGGCTTGAGGGAGTTATTTCGGATCTGAAAAAAGATCTTTATGCCACTGAGGAGTAAAGTTCTAGGATGGGTGATAAGAAGTCTAGGTGGTGGTGTTGGGCTGGGCACCCAAGAACATGAACATTAGTTTCTTGAATACTGATCATAACACCTTCTCCATAGAGCTGAGCTGGAGGCCGTCGTGGGAATGGTAACAGACACGGTGGCCGTCCTGGGCAGTAAGAAAGCTGTGCTCAAGTCTGCTTGGCAGGGCGTCACAGGCAGAAACAGCAAAGGGGGTGAGTCTACACAGACAAAACTGTCCAGCTGCAATCGGACTAACTGAACTGCAAAGAATATCCTAAGGGATGCTAATACAGTGTACTGATACTGTTCTGATAAAATTCCAGAGGCCCTCAGGCGATCTTGGACCAAGAACTCTCTCCTCCTTTGGTCCCCAAACTGTCTCCTCAGTCAGCTGTCCCCCGTACGGCCCTAGATGATCAGCTAGATGATGCAATATTGACTGTAGGTGCAAACACCAGTCTCCGATGAGAAGCCACCACTTGGTGTCCCGCGCTGTAACTTGAGAGATTGCTGAGTTATCTGTGCGTGCACAGCCCAGCTCCTGAACACTCGGCCCCTCTAGATAAGCACTTTGACTACACCAAGTCAGCCCTATAAAAAGCAGACTGCCTGGCCCTCTTCCCAGGCAGCCTGACATCAAAGATTCCAGGCTGTGCGGTTGTTGTCACACCTGCCGGTACCCGCTGACAGCACACCCCCTCCTGACTGAACAGAGCTGACCCAGAGCTCCTGGGGGTCTGCGGACTGCCAGGGAAGATGCCCACCCCACACACGCTTTGGCCATCAGGGCTATTTACCCTTTCGTTTCCCCACTGCTTGAATGTCTCCCCATCTTCCCTCCTGAGCCTGGGGAGGAGGAGGGTACTGAAGGTCATGTCCCTCTGCTGGGCTGTGCTCCTAATGCCAGAACCCATTATGCTAAAGGTAAAGAAGCTTTTGAACTAAGAAGTGATCTTTAACCAGACCAAACCTCTGAGCGCATGAACAAGTGTGGCTTCTACGGAGGTCGCCTCGTTAGTGAATGCAAGGCAGGACTCCAGAGAGGAAATCTCTGTCTGAATTCACAGGACATGCCCATTACAGGCTGGGCGCTCAGGAGGTGATGCAGGAGCATTGCTGGGGCTAAGAATTCCAGACCAACCTGGGAAACATAGTGAGATGCCACTTCTCCTAAAAAAAAAAAAAGTCCCCTTGATAAGGCACGGATTTCCATAGCTGCAAGGGCATTGCTTTCAAACTGACACACCACAGCCAAAGTTTTTGCCAAGAGATGGCCTCCTAGAGCTGCCTCGTCTCAATATGGAGGTAAGAGTAATGATGAGGTATCACATTTACAGTGGTCCCTCCAACAGAGGAAGAACGCAGAGATTCGCCTTTTTGTGGAAGCTTCTTTGCCAGGGGTAGCAAAAATGTCTTCCCCAAAGGGGTCATTCTTTCCCTGCTGCCTGGTAAGGTTACCTCCCTTCTTCCTCTTCTCCAGGGCAAGTGGAAAACCAGACTCTGGTTGCTCGAGACATGCTGGCTTCCCACTGCCACCCCGGGACACCTGCCTTAACCCCAGGGATGGCATAATTAAGGCGGAGGAGGTTGCTGTTCTCCTTTTGCCTCTAATTTCTCTCCAGCAGATGTAGCCAAGACTCAAAGCTGATGGACATGAAACCACCTCCAACCCCTCTAGCTATTTCCCCTAGAGGATGTTTTCAATCCCCTGCACTCTTATTTTAACTAGTAGATGAAATTGCCTACAGGCAAATCCACACTGCTACAATCAGAGGTCGAGAGCCTCAGGAAACACCTGGCTTCCACAACCACTCGCTCTAGACCCCAACATCTCAGGGTAGTATAGGTCTCGTACCTCAACAAGGCAGTGCTGGTGACATTGACTGGGACTCTGCCAGGCCAGTAAGCCAGTGCCGGGACCCGGTGCCCACCTTCCCAGGTGGTCTGCTTGGCTGGGCTTCCCCCTGTGGGAGGAAAGGAGGCCGTTGGTTCATCCACAGTGATTAAGTTTCAGATGCTTGTTCAGCTAAGAGCTAGTCTCGGGGAGAACAGTCCCTCTTCAAGAGTTCCCAGTAATCCCAACAAAAGAATGACTTTGTTAAAATAGCCAGCTATTTCCCTCACCAGTTTATAGCTTTCGATACATGCTTTTATTTTACTGGACTTTTATGTGTCAACAATTGCCTCATCGCTATTGAATCACACTGTTTTATTTGCTTCATCAGAACTTCACTGTAAGATCATTTCGCTGTAAGTGATCTGGTTTATCAACTGCTCGTTCTGTGTTCTCGCCCCATGAAACTTTATCAGTCTTGTGCATCTAAGACACTGTAGGTGCTTACCCAGTCTTTGCCGAATAAATGAATTAGTCTTCCTCCTGATCATCATGTGACTGTCCGTTCAGGATTAAAAATATATATATACAATTACTTGAAAAGAGGGAAAAGAGGAAACTTTCCCAGCTATTTGATCTGCCCAACGTGGCATGGATTTTATTGTTTTATTTTGCTTTCCCTTCCTTTGTTTTTCTTTGAATTATTGAGTTGCTCTGATATTGTGGAGACAGTGGCAGAAACAGCTCCCAACTCTTGCCTTTTGGGGGGGCAGGGAGGTAAGAACCGTCTACGTACAATCTATGAATTTCCCCTTTGGTAATTAAAGGAATTATTTTTGTAACCACTAAGTCAAAAGTGACCACCAGGGTAATGATGGCCAGCCGGCTGGAAGAGATGAGATCATGTTTTATGGAAACATCCTGAATACATGTTGCGTTGAATTAACCATGACCATCCCCACCACTCCCACGCATGCCCCACCCTCATCTTGGTTGAGCCAGAGGCCAAAGATTCCACAAAGTTAGCGTGTAAAAAGCCTTCCCAAGGCAAACGCTGTACTCGATCACACATACTCTGGTCATGCAACCTCCCTATGTTTGGCTGTTGCCAACAATAAAAGCAACAATGGCGTGGGGAGAGGTGCAGGGGACAAGACGAAGCCTTTTGTCACTCTGTACTCAGACCGCAGCTCGGAACCTTTGATGTCCCTGGCCCAGCATGCCACACCGGAAATGCTCAGCATTCTTGGGACTTTCTCAGAACCAGCTTTGGAGTCCCCTAAGTGTGGAAGCAGAAGACAAAACACGAAACAACTCACGTCCTATGGACTGTTTATGTTTCAGGGCGTGGGGCTGGAAAAACCAATTGGAGTCTCTGCGGGCTGACAAGCTCTTTAATCTAGCCCAGCATTTCTGAAATACATGCTTCCCATAAATACATAGAGTGTCCGCTCCAATTATTCACGCACATGGAACAGAAAAAGCACAGACGCACTTCCACGTGGCTTTGGGATGCATGACTTACAATGCGTCAGTTTAAGGACAAAGGGCAGGGAAGACACAGCCACGATCTCACGTGCCAGGGCTTTGTGGATACTTCTACCCCCACAAGGGGCTTGTGCGTGAAAGCCTGGGGTGTGGGTGGGGGAAAATATGGGATCTGTTCCTCTGTACAACATACAAACAGACTTACTTAATCTTTGAAGCCAGATGCTAAGGAAAGGTCAAAGCTTTCATTTCAAGAAACAAGCCATTAAGCTCTGCTGGTCAACCAGAAGGCCAGGGCCGTGGTCAGCACTGACATGGGCAGTGGGTATCAGGGCTGGTGCGTATAGTGGTCTCTGCCTCCAAGATGTTTTCCAGAATGGCAAACTGGCCCCTAATTAATAAATTTATTAATTGGGCGTCACCACTAGGGATTCTGCTTGTTTGTAACAACCTTTTGTTTTGCTCATTGGCAAGTGACTGACTTTCCTATTATATTTTTCAGAGATAAATAGTATTTCAATGTGTTTGTTTTATTTCAGGAAAGGGTTGAAAACTGGAAGGGTTAGAAGGAATTCAGCTAGTTATATAACATGTGTGGTCAAGAAAGTGGGCAATCCACTTGCAAAGATTCGGGAATTAAGAGAGAGAAAAAGATGGGCTGAGAGAAGCCCCTCAGAGTGGCCTGTTAGGGGGCAATCTCTATGTCAAGACTGATCAGCCAGTGCTCACTGCACAAGTTCTGGCTTTGTAGGTGTCTTTAGACACAACAGAAAGACACAATTACTTATTCTAGGTATGCAAATGATCACAGGCCTATAGGCTTCATATGTCAAGGGAATTCTTCATAAAAGAATCTAAAATATGGCCAAGCAATTATAAAACTAAACTTTATCATGGATACTATCTTGCTCCAAATCCCAATTTCTCTCCCTAGTACATTCATTAAATAAATAAAAATAAGACACAAATCCCAATTTCTCGCTGGCGTTGCTAAGAGAAGACAAAACATTAAAAGATCCAACTAGCATTCTCTGTAACAATAATATCTTCTGCTTGTTGGCCCCTTACTAAGTACTAAGTTACATGTTTCCCTACATAATCTCACTGAATCCATATGGCAATCTTTCAAGCGAGGCATGACCATCCCAATTTTTTTTTCTAATTTTTTTGAAACAGAGTCTCACTCTGTCATTCTGGGTAGAGTGTCATGATATCAGCCTAGCTCATGGCAACCTCAAATTCCTGGTTTCAAGCAATCCTCCTGCCTCAGCCTCCTAAGTAGCTGGGACTACAGGACCCCACCATAATGCCCAGCTAATTTTTCTATTTTTAGTAGAGATAGGGTCTTGTTCTTGCTCAGGCTGGTCTTGAACTCCTGAGCTCACGGGATCCTCCTGCCTCAGCCTCCTGGAGTGCTAGGATTACAGGAGTGAGCCAGCCTATCATCTCTATTTTTCAGATGAGGAGAACACAGCTCAGAGGTTACCCAAGGTCACATAGCTAGCAAATGGATTTGCTCACAGAGCCAGGATTTGAATCTCTGTCTAACTACACAGCCCAGCATCCTCACCCACTAAACCTCCCAGGGTAGCATTTCCCATCCCTGAATGCATATTAGAATCACTGGGGGAGCTTTCTTTAACAGCCCACTTGCCAAAGCCTCTCTCTGAGAGATTATGATTTAATTAGCATGGGGTGGGGTTTGCATATCAATATCCTTTAAAGCTCTCCTGGTGATTTAAAGCAAAGAGTTCTGCCCATTCTGGGGAAGGAGTGGGAGGGACGGGATTGGGAAGAGGACAGAAGGCATTTCAAAACTAAATGTAGCTCATGCTCTTTATAGTTACAGGCTTTATATTGCCCACACCTTTATAAGCCATAGTACCACAAATGTGACATTATAACAGTAAAAACAATAGATAAATCCATGCATTAAACTTCTAGTAGGTGATGAGAAGTCATTTTCAGAAGCTATTCATTGGTTTAAATAAGCCTTACTGCTTTGATCCAGCGCTGGCACATTGAAAGTGTTTCTTGCCTCCAGCTTTCTGTGGAGAAGTACATGTCTGACAGCCATGAGAATGCATTTCAATGCACTCATGGTTAGTTATGACTCTAATTAAAGCAGAGCCTCTTACTTAAAGCAATAAATATTTAGCCTCAGCAACCAAAATATAAACAGAACCATGATTCATAAATTTGCTTATTTGTTCTTGCCTGGCTACGGAAGTGAAATGGCAGTCCATGATGCATCAAGACAGGGCAGAGCGAGGAAATGTCACCCCTGCCTACGCGTAGGAATAGTGGTCTTTCCTGGAAAGGACCCAACTGCTATGTTTCACTGAGTCAGAATGGCAGGCTAGCAAGTAAAAAGGCTCACAAATTCTCCCTGCAGTAGGACCACCAGGAAAAAACTTACTTAAAGTTTGGGTTCTGTCCCCAGAAATTCTAATTGAATAAGTCAGGGGTAGGACTGTGATTCTGACGCCAGCAGTCTGAGAACCAGTTTGAGGAGTATTGGCAGGGTAATCGGAAGGACGCCTTTGAGGGAGGCAGATCTGAGCTCTAACTCCAGCACCACACCTTCTGGCCCTGTGGCCTTAGGCAGAATTCTTATCCTCCCTAGGTGTCAATCATCTCAGCCAAGAAAGGGCAAAATAACTGTATAGTTGACCCTTGAACAAGGCAGGAGTTAGAGGCATTGACCCCTAGAGGCATTGAGCACTCACCCCTCATACCTGAGTACAGCCAGGTGTATGGTTTGTGCCTGTAATCACGACACTCTGGGAGTCTGAGACAGGAGGATCACTTGAGCCCAGAAGTTCAAGATCAGCCTGGATAACAATAGTGAGACCTCATCTTTATGAAAAAATTTTTAATATAGCTGGGCACAGTGGTTCATGCCTATAATCCCAGCTACTCGAGAGCCTGAGGTAGGAGGACAGGCAGGAGTTCAAGACCAGCCTGGGTGACATAGTGAGACTGTGCCTAAAAAAATTTCACAAAAGTTAGCTTGGAATAGTGGCTTAAACCAGATACTTGGGAGGCTGAGGTGGAAGAATTACCCGAGCCCAGGAATTCAAGGATGCAGTAAGCTATCATCGCACCACTTTACTCTAGCCTGGGCAACAGAGCAAGATCTCATCTCTTTAAAAAAAAATTCAAGTATAACTTTTGATGGCCCCCAAATTTAACTACTAATAGCCTAATGGTGACTGAAAGCCTTACCAATAACACAGTTTATTAACACATATCTTATAGTAGACAGATACTGTATTCTTACAATAAAACGTAAGCTAGAGAAAAGAAAATGTTATTAAAAAAATCCTAAGGAAGAGAAAATATATTTACTATTCATTAAGTGGAAGTGGATCATCTCAGGGGTGGGAGAGGCAGAAAAAAATCCTCCTCAGTGGGCACGTGCACTACAAACCTGTGTTGTTCAAGGGTCAACTGTACTTACAGAGTTGCGGGAACAGTTGCGGAAGATAATGTAAGTAAAGTTCTAAGCCAGGCACTTTTGCGAGAAAGTGTCTGCCAGCTTACCTATAGGTGGAAAATAGCAGAGGTCACAACCTGCTCCCTGCTTTGGTCTGTATAGTATTTTTCTTGTAACTGATTTTGAATGTCATTAGACAGGACCCTCTCTCCAATTTACTGAAGCCCTAACACCACCCACAATAGTTACACGGGATCATTTGTTCTTTTGCATTACCTGCTCGGCCCATAAAGCATTAGCATTCACCACTGGGTGGAAGGCCCGCTCCACTCTATGACCTTTCTAAAGAAGCAGGCCTCGCTTCTAAATAGAAAAGTGTGTCCTTGCCAAAGATGCCTGTAGTGCACTGGTTTTCTAGAAACACAGGGCAACCAGCCTGAGTTAGGACCCAGGACGCTGGCTGGGGGGGTGGCCTTGAGTGTGGGGATGGGTCATTCCACCAAGCCTGGTGGCCAAAGGCCCAGAAGGAGACACGATCTGACTTCCCCTGGGTTCCCCTCAGCAGGCCCTGCCCCCAGCCATGGCCAACAGCCAATGTCCCTTGTCCTTTGTCACCCCACCGCACCTCTGACCTTTCCCGGCCCCACCCCCTACCCCAACCTGGACAGAAGGCCCCGGATGCTGAGGCTGCTTCCCAGTGGGAAAGGTTATGCAACAAGCTGATAGCATCAAATTACAAACAACCAAGGTCTCCTAGAAGCCTCGGATGCCAAACTCAACAGAATGTTTCCTCATCACCAAGGGGGAGGAAGGAACAGTTCTGCTCTTCAAATAAAGCAAGAAAAGATTTTCCAGACAGAGGAGCCGTCAGTTAGAGGAAAAACAAGGTGTCGGTCTGTCCTGGAGAGGAAGTGGGTCAGGAGTGGAGAGGGGAGGGGCGGCTGGGAGCCAGCTCGTGCCCTTTTCCTAGGCCCTCTTCCTGGGCTCTGCGTCCCCTCCTCCCCACCCTCCCCAGTTCCAGTTCGTCTCTCCTCATCCCTGCAGGGTACAAGCCAAGCCAAGTGGCGCATCCTTGCTCTGCACGCACGGGGTGAAAAGATGACTCCGGGAGACGCTGCCTCATCCCATCAGCTGAGCTGGGCAGCTCAGCCAGGAAAGGAAAGGGAAGACAAGGAGGGGGGCTGCAGGCCCTGAGAACAGGGGGAGACAGTGCAGCCTGACGCAGCCGCTGGCTGCCGGGAGAAAGTTGCAGGGCTCCGGTACTGTTTGTCCTACTCCGTTGCGAAAACATGGCCTGTCTCCTCTCTTTCATCTGCTCTCCAGGCATCAAGGAACTGGGTAGGAGGAGCAGGTGGTCCAGAGGAACCCCAGCCCCTCTGACCGTCTGCCCAGCTCCACGCAGGGCTCTGCCTGGCTTCCCAGAGAGCCCAGCTGCATTCCAGGCAGGGGGAAGAAGGCAGCTGTGGAACAGGTGACAGGAAGCTGGTTTAGAGAATGAGGAAGGGGAAGTGTTTACCCCCCCGGGAATGGCCCTTCGGTCGAAGTTCACTTTCAGACTCCCGAGAAAAAAGAGACTGGCATCATCCCTGGCCCCCACCCATAAAGTGCTGTGCCCCACAGATACCGTATCAAGCCACTGCTTTAGTGGGAGGCCTTGCCCAAAAAAGAGGGTTATCTTCAGGTGGCTGAAATACAGCTTCACAGAAAAGTTTACCAAGGCAAAGGCCCAGAACACTTTTAATATTACCCATATATATGTGTGTGTGTGTATATATATACATATGCATATGTATATACATATATGTCTATTTTTTTTTAACAGTCTCACTCTGTTGCCCAGGCTAGAGTGCCCTGGCATCAACCTAGCTCACAACAACCTCAAACTCTTGGGATCAAGTGATTCTCCTGCCTCAGCCTCCTGAGTAGCTGAGACTATAGGACCCCCTGCCACAATACCCAGCGAATTTTTCTATTTTTAGTAGATATGGGATCTCACTCTCACTGAGGCTGGTCTCGAACTCCTGAATTCAAGGGATCCTCCTGTCTTGGCCTCCCATACATGTGAGCCACCGCACCCAGCCTCCACGTGTTATTTAAGTTGCCCAGTGCTTTCATAGGAGAATCTTCTTCTTCCCATTCTTCTCCAGGTTGTTTCGGCTAGGAATGAAGAAATTGAGTTTTCTGGGAGTTATCAGTAGAAGCTAAGGGCAAGCTTGAGGCTAGGAGCTTGAGACCAGCCTGGGCAACAGAGAGTCTTGGCTTCTGCTACTAATCCCCAGAAGTCACATTTTCTTCATTCCTAGTGACTCCGGGGCAATTTCCCAGCTGCTATTCCCAATAGCCCAAGGACATGGGTCCACGACCCCACAGGACAGAAGGAAAAGCTGAGTCCCAGAGCTGATTACATGCCTGAGTCAAAATGCAAGCCCAGCTGGGCCTCCAAAGCCATGAGCTCTTTCCATCCCTCCACTCCGCCTCCCACAGATTCAGACAGATTCAGACTGTCACCTGCACAGAGCTGAAGACATTTTCCTTGACAATTATGAGGTTCAAAGAAGCAAGACAGGATTTTCCAGACGGCTGAGCAGTCAGTCGAGTATAACAAGGTGTGAGTAACCACATTCACACGGGTTGAGGAATGAGCCAGTGGTGGGCAGTGCATACCGCCCCCTGGCCGCTGGCTGGCCCTGGCTGGGCCCCCCACCCTCCTCTCCTCAGTCTCCTTATTTAGCCAACAAGGTGGTTGGAATAAAGACTGCCGAGGTCTCTTCCAACTCTGGCATTCTATGAATGTGGGGATATTCCTGGAAATTTTGTCACTGGCTTTTCTCATTTGTAATTTTTGGCTCAGAGGAAACAAGTACTCACTCCTCTCCCTCTTTGCAGCCCCACTGATGTGAGAGGCATCTTTTAAAATTGATGAAGGTGCTGGGTGTGGAATGCTGGGGTGGTGGGAAATGGAGAGTAATTCTTTAAAGAGTATGGGTTTAAATAAAACAAAATAAAATACGTTTTTTAAAAAGCTGGTTGCACACTGAGCATGGGGGCTCACAACTGCAATCCTAGCACTTTGGGAGGCCGAGACAGGAGGATCACTCAAGGCCAAGTGTTCAAGACCAGCCTGGGCAACACAGTGAGACCTCTGTTTCTAACTATTTAATGAATTAATTAAAGGGCATGGGGTTTTTTTGGTGGGGGCGTGTCCCATCACATAGGGAATGTACTAAATGCTATTGAACTGTGTAATTCAAAATGGTTAACTTTCTAGGATATAAATTTCACTTCAATTTTTAAAATTGAATAATATTGCTGGGCACAGTAGCTCACACCTAAAATCCCAACTTTGAGATCCCAGGCTGACGCAGGTGGATAGCTTGAACTCAGGAGTTCGAGACCAGCCCGAGCAAGAGTGAGACCCCAATCTCTACTAAAACTAGAATGAGTAGCCAGGCATCATGGCAGACACCTGAAGTCCCAGCTACTTGGATTTTCTCATTTGTAATTTAAGGCTGAGGCAAGAGGATTGCTTGAATCCAGGAGTTTGAAGTTGCTGTGAGCTATAACAATACGGCACTCTACCCAAGACAACAAAGTGACACTCTTTCTCTCAAAAAAAGTGAATAATGGGGCGGCGCCTGTGGCTCAAGGAGCAACCGACCCCATATACCAGAGGTGGTGGGTTCAAACCCATCCCCAGCCAAAAAAAAAAAAAAGTGAATAATGTTACTGTCACTCTTAAAATCCTTTCATGATTCCATATTTCTTTAGAATTAAGGCCAAAATCAATTGTCTAGAAAAAAAGACCTTGGAGTGCTGACTCCATCTCTGTCTATACTTCTTGGTTGCCCTAAGTCTGGACACATAGACACCAGGGCAGCTCCAGGGGGCAGCTCCCCCTCTCTGGTCTTCCCACCCCTGACAGGCTGCCGCCCTGGCTGAGAACCTCTTCCTTACAAATCTCTGGCTGACTCCTCATTCTTCAAAACCCAAACCAACTCCAGGAGGCCTGTTTGCCCCATCCAATACAGTGGTCACTAGCAGTCTATGGCTACTGAGCTCTTGAAACATGGCTGGCATAACCGAGGCATTGAACTTTAATTTTAATTGGCCAGGTGTGGCTAGTGCCAAGCATATCAGTGTAACTCTGAACAGGTGGTTATCAAATTTTAAACCTGCACCAACATGACCTGAAGGATTAATTGAAAACACAAATGAGGCCGGGCACAGCGGCTCACATCTGTAATCTCAGCAGTTTGAGAGGCCAAGGTGAGAAAATCATTTGAGGCAAGGAATTCTAGAACAGCCTAGGTAACACTGCAAGGTTTATATCTACAAAAATTAAGAAAAATTATCCAGGTTTGGTGGCACATGGCTGTAAGTCCAGCTACTTAGGAGGCTGAGGCATGAGAATCACTTGAACCCAGGAGTTTGAGGCTACAGTGAGCTCTGATCACACCACTGCACTCTAGTCTGGGCAACAGAGCAGACCCTGCGTCATGGAAGAAAAAAGAAAAACACACACACAGATTGCTGAACGCCATCCCCAGAATTCTGATTCACTAGGTCTTGGGGGGGAGGTCCTTGAATCTGCATTCCCAACAAATTTTCAGGTGGTGCTGGTCCAGGGCCCACATTTTGATAACCACTTGTGTCCAGTTGAAAGTTCTTGACTCATGTTTCTGGACTCTTGGTCTAGAGGAAGATGTTCTAGATTGGTGGACCCTGGAGCGAGCTGGACAGCAGGGAAAACCCGGCCCCCAATTTAAAATTCTGTGACCCAAACCAAAAAGAATAGAATAGAGGGGTGGTGCCTGGGGCTCAAGGAGTAGGGCGCCGGCCCCATTTACTAGAGCTGACAGGTTCAAAACAGCCTGGCCAAAATTGCAAAAAAAAAGAAAAAAGAAAAAGAATAGAATAGAATAGAAGCAGAGCAGACCAAAATAAAATAAAATAAAACAAAAAAAAATTCTATCACACACATCTTCAGTGGGAGTGATCTTGCCATGTCCATATCTGAATCCTTTGGATACAAGCACCTTCTAAGATTTTTATTTTAATTTTTTATGATACAGATAATACAAGTTTGTTTTTTTGTTTGTTTTTGGTTTTTTTGAGTAGTGTCTCAAGCTGTCACCCTGGGTAGAGTGCCATGGAGTCACAGCTCACAGCAAACTCCAACTCTTGGGCTTAAGCAATTCTCTTGCCTCAGCCTCCCAAGGAGCTGGGCTACAGGCGCCTGCCACAATGCGCAGCTATATTTTTGATCGTAGTTGTCTTTATTGTTTAGCTGGCCTCGGACCAGGTTCGAACACACCAGCCTCGATGCATGTGGCTGGTTTGGACAGGCACATGGCTCACACCTGTAATCCTAACACTCTGGGAGACCGAAGTGGGAGGATCGTTTTTGCTCATGAGTTTGAGACCAGCATGAGCAAGAGTGAGAGCCCCATCTCTAATAAAAATTAAAAACTAATCAGGCATGGTGGCAAGCACCTGTCGTCTCAGCTACTCTGGAGGCTGAGGCAGAAGGATCGTTCGAGCCCAAGAGTTTGAGGTTGCTGGTGAGCTATGATGATGCTGCAGCACTCTAGCCCAGGAGACAGAGTGAGACCATGTCTCGCCTTCCCCCGGCAAAACAAAAACAAATAATACAAGTTTATTATGGGGGGGAACATCACATCTCCCCCTTCACCTGCCCAGAGATAATGACTGATCAACTTCTGTTACCTTTTGTGTATTCTCTCGAGATTTTTCTGAGTATATGCTTATTTTTATATAATAAAATCATATTTTACATATTGTTGTGCAACCTACTTTATACGCCAAAAAATATTTCAC
Source organism: Arctocebus calabarensis (assembly GCA_963573935.1). Classification (NCBI taxonomy): domain Eukaryota; kingdom Metazoa; phylum Chordata; class Mammalia; order Primates; family Lorisidae; genus Arctocebus; species Arctocebus calabarensis. Next base: position 28,331 of record CAUYON010088880.1, read on the forward strand.
ATAAATGTTTCCAAGTCAATAAATATGCATCATTTTAGTGATTCTTTGGTATATCATTAAATGGATGTGTTATATTTCTTCAAGCATTCCCCTCTTGCTGGACACTTAGGTTATATCCCACTATTAAAAAAAAAAAAAGCCTACCACAATGAACATCATTGTATAGATACATCATTGTACACTTAGGTAATCGACAAATTCTTCCAGGAGGAAGGGATGCAGCAAAAACATATTTTTCAAACCTTTGTTCCATGTGCCCGATTGTCCCCAGCTTGGCTGTTCTGTCAGAAAGTGGGTCCTTATGGGGAAGCTCTCCCAGAGCAGATGAGAGCTCAGCTGGAAGCTGAATGTTTTAATAGGGACACAGGCAGCTGTGAGAGGCAGTGTGGTACAGTTGGCAGAGCTTCAGCGGCAAGCCTGGCTCCATCCTCACAAACTGTGTGACCTTGGGCAAGCTCCTTAACCTCTCTGAGCCACGCTCTAGCCACGTTCTCTCTTCATCTGAAAGTGGAGCTAATACTACCAATTTGTCACTATTGTAAGACTTAGAGATAACTTACATAAAAACCTTGCATAGTTGGGCACTAATATTTCTTGGATGGATGAAATGATTCAATGAATGGGTGGATAGAGGAATCTTTAAAAATAAAAAAAAAGCAAAGAAAAGAAAGGAAGGATGGAGAGCAAGGGAGCAGGTTATTTGCTGAAAGGACTGGCTTATTGGGGAGAGGGCTGGCTGCTTTAGGGGAGTACTAGGACAAAAGCGTGCTCGCAATCAGGCAGACTCCTTCTCTCCATCACAGCTTTTTTCTTCTTCTCTGGATGCTGGTGGCTGCAGGGCAGCTGTGTCCCTGCTTCATGGTGATGCCTGTGAGGCCCAGATATAAGGTGGGCAGGGGCAGATGCGCCAACCCCAGCTGAGTCCCCTACCTTGACGAGTTTGCCACACCCCAGTGAAGGGACCCACGCTGCCCGCCAGCTCACACTTCTGAGCCCAAGGACCATTGTCTCCTAGAAACCAAAAACAGCATATAGGTCAACCCCCAGACAGAAAAAGGGCCTGTAACAACAAACATAATTCCTACCCTTGAAGGACTACCCTTGATAGGAGGCCTATCTCTGCCAGGCTTTCAGAGAGGTGTGGGCTCTTTCTGCTCCCATCTACCCTCATGAGCCTCTCGCCCTCTATACCTTTGCTTTTTACATAGTATTAGCAACCCTATTACCACTGTCATGGGCATCAGCCCAACAACTACATACTGAGCACCTGTTACATACCCAGTGCTTCACATTGCCAACTCATAATCCCGTGGCACACTATGGAATAGATTCCATTATTAGCTCAAAATTGCAGATGAGGAAAAGAAAGCTTGGAGAGATGAAGGTAGCTCCCCCAGTTGTACAGATTCAAACCCAGGTCTCCAATTGCCTCGAAAGCAGTGCAGCTAGCCACCACCCTGGCTTCAGACAGAACTCCAGATATGCAATGCATGTTGGGCCCTGAGAAGGGGTCACCAATTCAGCTCTCTACGGCCATTCAGCCAAAAGAAGTGACCTGTGACTGGTGGCAACCAAAGTCTTTGGGATCAGGGATAAGGGTAAAGAGGGAAATCTTAAAGAGTTGCCCAAGGACTACACAAAGTCATTTATTAGCAATTAAGAGCAATACCCAGAGAGCCCCAATCAATACATAAGAGGCCAGCAAGGTGCCTGATCTAGCTGTGCAAACCTTTCCGGGGACTCAGTCTTGGAGGCTCCAATGGACACACGCTCGGCATTCAAGCCATTTGTCAGGGCCCCAGGCTCGACGAAGAGGATTACTTAGCCAGACTCTGTTCTCTAGGGGGCATGAGTACAGTGTTATCCATTAGACCACAGTTAGGCTGGCTAGCTTTTACTACTTTACCTGTAAACCACAGGAATGTGTTTTCTTTGGCTGTGCGGTCAACTTTGTCCTTGATCTGGCCCACCAAGCTGTCCATCTCCTGAAGACTCGCATCATACAGCCTTTGGCCCCTTGGGGCTCCTGGCCTTTGGGTCTTAGATAAGGGCACGTGCATGTGGGCCAGGGCCACGTAGAGCAGGAAGGGTCTTCCGATGGTGCTGGAATGGGAAAGCCAAGAGGTGACTCTGCCGAAGGCCCTCCCTCACCTTGGGGAAAACTCCCAGATCCATTCTGCCCCACGGGCTCAGGAAGAACACATTCATTTACAGCCTTCCAGGGAAATGGGGAAATAATCTGGTTGACCAGTGAAAAGTAAACCATTGTAATGGAGTCACTGTCCCCTTTACCATTGACTGAAAGTTTGTTACATGGGGCTCACGTTGTCTAAGTTCACCCTCATGGCGATCCCCAAGTTTCCCTTTCCAGATGAAGACTCGGAAGCACAGAGATTAAAGGACTTGCCCCACTTTATGCAACTAGTGTCAGACTCTGGATTTAAACTCAGACGTGAAAGGAAAGCCTTTGCTCTTAACCCGTGTGCTTTATAGAGTCTAACCTACACATATTTTAAAATTGTATCTGCTATTTTGTAGCATCTAGACCAACACATCCACTGCCAGCCCCATTCCTTTCTAAGAGATAAATGTTTGGCTTAAGTTGACCACGGGGAATTCCAAGGACACACACGACCACCGGGTAACACGTAGGCCACAGCTCTGCCAGGTAAGCAGGTGCCCAGCTGCCTCTTTACTAATCCGGATTCCCCTGGATAAATGCAGAATGAAAGGTTTGAAGAGAGCCGGGTGGCCTCTATTACCACTCAGAAGGCTTCCCGTCTGTCCCCCAGCCTCATTCCCATGCGAGGGCGGTTGAAGAACTGCAGCAGCAGCAGGGACCTTGACGCGGGCCCTCTGTCCCAGACCACGCCCATGGGGGGCAGTTTTCAGAGAGCACTGGGGAAGGGCGGTGGGCGAGCTCAGGCAAGTGTGTAGAAAGGGCGGCTTCAACCATTTCACCAGTGCTTCTGCTTTCTGATTGGCTGCAGTGTTTCTCCTTTCTGCTTTCTGATTGGCCACAGTGCTCTCCTTACCTCAGCCTCGGTGACACCACCCGCAGCCACCCCAGGCCTGCATCTGGGCTCCAGGGGATCATGATGGGGTCTGGGCTTGCATGCAGCTCCCTTTGATGGCATGAAATCCAGTATACAAGTCCCAAGACAGAGGCCTCTGCCTCCACCATTTTAATCAACAGTTCCTTAACGACATGTTTAGAGTTGAGTTGTCTAGTACAGCAGCCACGAGTCACATGTGCTCTTTAGATTTAAGTTAAGGAGAAGTAAATCGAATTTAAAATTCCATGCCTCACATGCTACCACACGGATAACCCCTGCATTATGCTAAGTGAAAGAAGCCGGTCTCCCAAGGACAAACACTGTGTGATTCTACTTGCATGAGGTCCCTAGAGTGGTCAAGTTCAGACACCGAAGATGGGACAGTGGGTGGCTGGGGACAGAGTTAGAGGGTAGGGGTGGGAACAGAGATGGGAGAGTTAGTGTTTATAGTGAGGACAGAGTTTCAGTTAGGGAAGACGAAGTTCTGGAGATGGATTGTTGCAAAACAATATGTGTGAATAAATTCATTTGCCATGGAATTGTATATTTAAAATAGTTAAGATGGTTAAAAAATAATAATACACACACACACACACCTATAATAAAATACACAAACACACATACTCATAAATTCAGTGTCTCAGTTGAGCTCCAGAGTAAGTCCGTAGTCCCAGTTACTCAGGAGGTGGAAGTGAAAGGATCACTTGAGCCTAGAAGTTTGAGACCAGTCTGGGCAACACAGTGAGACCCCATCTCTAAAACACATGAATAAATTCCATGTCTAGCACATTCCAAATGCTTGGTGATATCTCCTTGGTGGTTTGAAATCAGCCATGATGAGAGTATTTACACCACAGAAATTGGCAAATGCTACAGACTGGGGCTGTTTTCTCTGAAATCTGGTTCTTTAATCATTTACCAGCCCACTATTACAGGGTCCCACGGCCCACCCTTTGTCACCATCCCAGCATCATCCTCCAAATTCCACCCCATCATCAAAGTCATGTTAGCATCCCTGGCCAGAAGCTCAAAGAGGTATGGGATGATGCGAGATAGCAAAGCAGAGTGATGAGAAACACTGGCTGGGAAGACCTCTACCCAAATCCCAAGATTTGTCATGTCACAGCTCTACAGCCCTGGGCAATTAACTACTATCATCTATAAAACAGAGACCATCATATCTTCCCAACAAGGTTGTTGTGATTATTCACTGCCTATACTAAGCATTTCATAAACAGCTTTTTTATTTCAAATAATTTTGAATAATTTTATTTTTATTTATTTTTATTTCAAACAATTTTGAATAATACATGCCAGCAGTAGTGAGCATTAATGGTACCCAAGGATGAACCTCTTTCCCTGCATCTTGATGCCAGGCTAGAATTCATAAAGACGGCATCAGGTAGAGCCCACAGACTAGTTCCCTGGGAACATCTGTCCCCAGGCCATCTCTTTATTACTTTCCTGTGCACCTGCGCCGAGTGGAAGACAGATAAGGGAGAGCCAGTGCTGCTGAGAAAAGAAAAAAAGCTGATTATAAGACAATGTGATTCTACTTTTATTTTTTAAATATGTTAATTTCAATTACACCTTTAAAAAACTGGGGAGAAAGATGTTTACACACCAGCAGGGAAGAAGCCAGAGAAAAGGGTCTCTCTCTTTAGGGTGATTTTTGTTTGTTTGTTTGCTTATTCTCTCTATTTTCAGAGATTTCTAGAAAGAATGTGCATTATTTTTATGGCGAAATAAGGGAAGTAGTGAGCAGAGAGGGAAACAAAACAAACAAAATCAAGCTGCCGGAGGGGACATTCCAGGAGAGAGAAAGAGAGGATGGGAGAGGGTGGGAAGATGACTGGAGATTATGACTCGGGGACGGCTAAGTCTGGAGGAAATCATCTGCTCTGAAGGGGAAAACGGCAGATGAGGGGTGTCCACCTCTCAAGAAGAGTCCCCAGGTGGTGCCAACCGGAGAGAAGCAGACCCAGAGGTGAAGGCAGGGCTTCCCTCCAGCAGGGAGAAGCAGGCAACTCTGGGCCCTCTGTCCCCTCTGGTCATGGCCTGCTGGGGACAGACAGACAAGAGGTCTCTCTGGAACGGACTTCTGCAATAGCCACTTGCCCCCCCACCCCACACACACACACATTATGGCATCTCCCTCAAGCCCTTGGACACACAGACACCCTTCTGGAAGCAGGCTTGACCTGACAGCTCCCTGTTTACAAAACACAAGCACCACGAGTACTCAGCACCTAATTAGAACCAGTAGGGTAACAACTATGTGCTCCTGGAGAGAAAAATTCAAGGAAAGGGGAGGAAGCAAGGGGTCGGGTGAATTCCCACTCCGTGGGTACGTGGCACGGGCACACTGCACACTTCCTGGGCGAAGGGGCCAGCCACCGCCTCACAAAAGCAAACGAGGCAAGCTGATTGTATGTTCCCCCATATTAATCCAAAATTTTTTAAATTAAAAAGAAATCTCCCAGGGCTCACTGAAGCCTGTAGGGTCAGTCAGTCCAAAGTCCCCACACAGCTTTCACAGCCCTCTCTAACTGAGCCCCTTCTAGCCTTACCATCCTGCTCATTCTAAGGCTCTTCCTAGGTGCCAGGGCCCCACACACCTCGCCCGCCTCCCGCACCTTGCCCATCCTGCTCCTGTCCCGGCAGCATCCTTCTTGTTATCTTGCCTAAAAACACCCAATTCTTAGGCTCCATGCAAAAGCCACCAACACCCCTCTACCTTTGCTCTCGGGTCATGGCTGGCTCCCGTCCCTCTGGCCCCACCCCCGCCACAGCCCTTTTCCCCCTTTTTCTTATAGTATCGATAAGACACAAACCACCTGCCAGGTTTTTACATACCCGTTTCTCCACTAACCCAGGAAAAACTCAAAGACAGGGACGCATCTAATTCACGTTTGTGTCCCAGCACAACACTGGCACGTCTCTGGGGCTGGATAAAGGAACTCACTCACGTATTCTTTCATTCAGTAAATACTTATTAAGCTCTTGCTGGGCCCCCAGGCACTGGGGATAGACAAATAAGCCTCACCCTCTTAGAGCTTAAAGTCTAATTGGGAATGAGAGAGAGAAAAATGCAAATGAAAAATAAATGAGATGATTATTGACAAATTTACTATAGGCTGAGCACTATACATCTGAAAATCCCAAATGCTCCCAAATCCAAACCATTTTGATCGCTGACATGACATTCACAGGAAGTGCTCACCGGAGCATTTCAGATTTTGGATTTTCACATGTAGGATGCTCAACAGATAAGGATGATGTAAATATTCCAAAACCCGCAAACATTCAGACTCTGAAACACTTCTGGTCCAAAGCGGTTCAGATAAAGGATATGCAACCTGTAGACATGACAGGGGAGAAGCACAAGGTTCTGTGGAAGGTGAAACAGGGACCCAGACGGGCCTGGAGTGCAGCAGGGGAGGGTTCCTTGAGAAAGTGGGCCCTGAAGGGCCAGCAGCTGCAGGAGGGCTGTGAGTGGTGGCTGTTCAAGGCAGAGAGCATCGCATGGGGGGAGATGTTAGATATGATAGCATAGCTAGTAATTATTCTCTCATCCCATTGCATCCTGGCTCTCAAACAGGAAAAGGAAGAAAGAGGGGGCTTGGTGTGATTATGGTTTTCGAGCTGAGCTCAGATCCCTGATGCAGGTGGCAGTTAGGTGTCGGGGGGCACTGAGTGAAGGGCAACAAGGGGCCAAGGAGTCAAGGACGCGAGAGAGTTCTGCAGGCTCTGGGCTTGCTTCTCATCTCTGTGGCTTTAGGACAGAGTTCTGGACAATCAGTGCCCGGTGTCTCAGCCAGCCCAGGCTGCTGTAACAAATATGTCATGGCTGGGGGTATAGGTCAGTGGTAGAGCATTTGACTGCAAATATGCCATGGTCTGGGTGGCTCAAACAACGTTTATTTCTCCCAGTCCTAGAGGCCGATGTCCATCGTCTGGGAAGGCCCTATTATTGGCTTGTAGACAGCCATTTCTCAACGAATGCTCGCAAGGCAGACAGTAAAAAATAAAATAAAGTAAAAAAGAGTTCCTCTCTTTACAAGGACACTATCCCACCACTATCCCTCATGACCTCATCTAAACCTAACTGCCTCCCACAGGCCTCACCTCCTAAAACTACCCCATGGGGAGTTAGAGTTCGAGCACGAGTTTTGGGGGGCACAAACGTGCAGTCTGAACACCTTGGAATACTAACCACGCACTGGATTCCCCAATGGCTCTGACTGCAAAGATCCTAAGCCAGTGCTCACCCCATACCCAATTCACGCGCGTGCTTCTCAGACCCAAGTCCCCTCGTCAAGTGCAATGCACAGCCCCACCCCTGCAAGGAGCAGAGGCCTGACCAGCTCTGGGACCCAGGAACCCATGCCACCTACTCACTCCTCTATTTTCCTACTCAGAGCTTTGTTTGCTGCTTAAAAAATGCTAATCAAGAATGTTTTTGGTGCTGATGCTAGATTAGGGCCTGAACTCACGCAGGGCATGGTGACCCAAGCCTGTAATCCTAGCAGTTTGGGAGACAGGGCAGGGAGGTTACTTGAGGCCAGGAGTTCAAGAATATTCTGCACAACATAGCAAGACATTGTCTCTACAAAAAAATTAAAAATTAGCTGGTGTGGGGCGGTGCCCATAGCTCAGTGGGTAGGGCGCCAGCCACATACACCAAGGCTGGCAGCTTTGAACCAGGTGCAGGCCAGCTAAAACAACAATGACAACTGCAACAAAAAATAGCCAGGCATTGTGGCGGGATCCTGTAATCCCATCCACTTGAGAGGCTGAGGCAAGAGAATCACTTAAGCCCAAGAGTTTGAGGTTACTGTCAGCTATGATGCCCTAGTACACTACCCAGGGTGACAGCTTGGGACTCTGTCTCAAAAAAAAAAAAAAAAAAAAAATTAACTGGGTTGGTGGTGCACAGCCACAGTCCTGGCTACTCAGGAGGCTGAGGCAGGAGGATCGCTTAAACCCAGAAGTTTGTTGTTGCTGGGAGCTAGGCTAACACCTCTGTACTCCAACCTGGGCAACAGAGTAAGACACTATCTCCCAAAAAAAAAAAAGGACCAAAGCAAAAACATCCAAAGAAGCCCTAGGGTAGGCCCCTCTGCCAAGGAAGAGTAGGAAGCCACACCACCACCTGGTAGTTTTGGCAAACAGGTCCAAGTGGGGTTGGGTCTCAAGGCAGGGTCAGGGGTCACAGGGGAAGGAGTGCAGGTCCAGGGCCTTTTCTGCTGATGCTCAGAAAATCACGGATGATTTTGGCATGCCAATCCTAAAGAAATCAGCACGCCTGACCATTACCTTCTGTAAAGTTAAACGCCAACACGACTCAGGTGACTTTTCACTTAATAACTAAGTGATAAATCAGCAAACTCTTGCTGTTTTATACAATAGAAGATCATTAGTCGATTCACTTTTTAACTGGTTAGTTAACTGGTGCAAGTACAGGCCCCACACCATTGCCTTCCGTCCGTGTCAGGACACTGTGTGGTCTGAGCCACCTGGAAACCAGGTGGGACTATCCCCACCAGCCAGGAAGCATCTTCCTTCCATGGGGCACAGGGGCCTGAAACCATCTCAGAGTTCCCAGGAGATGCTCAGCTCTCCAGATAGAAGAGACTTTGTCCATTTTATGTCAACAACCTGAAAGAAAACAACAGTCTTCTTTCGCAGAAAGTCCTACCTAACAAATCCTTCAGACGCAGTCTCTGAAGCCGTTAGGGACTGCTTTTGAGGTCAAGGTCTTAGCTAGGGTTTATTACCCAGAAAACACGATGCCTACATTCCCTCCATGGCTGCCTGTATCCAACCTGCTGCCATCTCTTGAAAAGTCCGACATGGGTAAGCAACAGTGGGGGTGATTCTTGCACATTCAAGGGGCTGGTGTGACCACTCACCCACAGGTGGAGTCCTCGTTTAATTCTGTACAAGTGGACGGCCACGCAGCACATTTTTTCTTGTCCACTTAGGCTGAGGCTATGGAAAATGCCAAGGACCTATTGGAAACTATTCCATCACCCCAGAGGAGTCTGCAGTCTTGGGAGAAAGTCCATGTCTCCCTGGGGAGACAGCACTAGGGCATTTACGAAAGGTCAGGGAACGTCCTGGGGTGGTGACCGTGTGTCATGTGTGCATATGCACTTGCAGCCCAAGGTCTATGCATGTGCCCCCCAGATGAGCAAAATTCAGGAGCGATCCTCCACTGTTTCACAATGTCCACTGTTTGCCCTGACACCCAACAAAGGCAGCCCTTATGCCTACATGATTTGTTAGAGACACTCTATGGTATGGTTCTGGTTTTGCTTTTTTATTTTTTATTAGTAGTCTCTAACATGCAAAGACTAAGAGATTTCACACAAAAACTTGTCTCTCTTATAAAAGGGAGAGAGCTGACATCCCAGGCTCACATTTTCACAAAGAAGCAACACCTGTGACAGCCTGTGCTTAGGAGTTCGCTGCAGGCCCCACCACTCCCTAATGCCTCACACTCAGGCTGCTTCCCTCTTTCAGGTTACCTGTCTGAGCCCTGTAGCCTCTGGTGGTGGTCTGAATAATGGCCTGCAAAGGGTCTGATTCCTCAAATCCCATCACTTTATATGATAAAGGGGACTTTGCAGAAGGAATTAGGCTAGGAATCTTGAGGTAGGGACATTATCTTGGATTCTCCATGTGAACCCTAAATACAATCAGGAGTGTTCTCATAAGAGACAGAGAGAGACTTGAATACAAAAGAGGAAACAGCAAGGGAACAACAGAAGTAGCGAACAATGTCAACTAATCATTTTTACCCTCAAATTAATTTGAAATAAAAAAGAAAGAAAAAGAAATAGAGATTAGGATGGTGGCCATAAATCTAAGACGGTCAGCAGCCAGTAGGAGCTGATTCTCCCCTAGAGACTCCAAAAGGCAGCAACTCTCTGATGCCTTGATTTTAGTGCCCTAAGACTCATTCCAGACATCTGGCTTCCATATCTGCAGGAGAATAAGTCACTATTGTTTTAGCCTCTAAACCTGTTGGTTGGTCGTTATGGCACCAGGAGGAAGCTAATCTAACATACCCTGGCAACACATGAATTCAACAAAATGCCCTGAGCACACAGAATAGAGTGGGCAGATGCTACCCTCAAGCAGCCTGTACCTAGTAGGAGAGAATAAATGATAATGGCATGGACCTGGCTCAGCATCTGTGGCTCAACGGGCTAAGGCGTCAGCCACATACACCTGAGCTGGCGGGTTGGAATCCAGCCCGGGCCCGCCAAACAACAATGGCGGCTGCAACCAATAAATGGCCGGGCGTTGTGGCAGGCACCTGTAGTCCCAGCTACTTGGGAGGCGGAGGCAAGAGACTCGCTTGAGCCCAGGAGTTGGAGGTTGCTGTGAGCTGTGATGCCACAGCACTCTATCCAGGGTGACAGCTTGAGGCTCTGTCTCAAAATAAATAAATAAATAATGGCATGGACCACGGGCAGAGCAGCGGATGACTGAGTCCCCAGGAATTCTGGGGACATACCTGAGGAACTTCTAACCTCTGATGGAAACTTCCAGAGGGGGCTGTTTTCCAGTTTTGTATACGTCCACCTTATTGAGCAATGAAACTCCTCTAAGGCCTTGAGGGTGCTGAGGCCAAGGGGCCTGGTGTGTGAGCAGGTGGGTGGGAGCAGGGCGGCTCCGGGGAGGGCAGGGGCTCCTTACCTCGCATGCTGGATGAACTGGGTGGCTTTGTCAGCATACTTCTGTGCAAGGTCGTTCAGGTTCACTGGCTGTTCCACGATGCGGAGGTTTTCGTAGAGAGGAAGGGCCACATCAGTGTAACAGTCTCTCTCAAGGTTCCTGGGTGTGGACACTAAAGTTATTCATTTCCACCACCTGAGTAGTTATGGAGTTTTCAGGCAAAGGCATATGTAACTACAAAATGCTTAACAGCCGGGCCCCAAATGATTTTGCCAGTCAGCCATCATCTCCAAGTGGAAAACCAACATATATCATTCTCTTCCATTCCCTTTGAATAGATATTTAGGCTTCTGGGACAAGCTGGCCACCCAGTGAGGCTCACGCAGACTCTTGTGTGCCAGGGACATTGTGACTCCCACTTTGCAGATAGAGAAACTGTGGCCTAAACAGGCGAGTTTATTTCAAGCAGAGTCTTATAGCTAATCAGTAACCCCACTGCCGGCTTCCTCCACTGTCCAACCTAAACGTTGGTCTCTGTGTATGGTGTGCACCCCTGGACATTTCCCTGAGTCTGACAATAGGACAGAATGCGTAAGGTAGCCTGGGACAATTTTAATTTTCAAGCATGTTTGGGGATTTGGGGGGAACTTGAGTGGTTGTGGGTAAAAACATGAGAACCAATAGATTCTGGAAAAAACAAACTTCAACGTTGATCTTACAGATGAAAACGAATCGAGCCATGGCTGTCCCATCCATGAGACTGAATGGTTAGTCTGATCACCATCTTGGGCAAGTTACCCAAGCTTCTAGAGCTTAAGTTTCCTTCTGTGCATCATGGAGTGGCTCATGCCCTCTGTACAGGGGTATTGGAGGTCTCAAGGAGATAAGGTGCATTCCACATTGCTCAGTGTTTTAGGAATTCAGTAAAAACTTGCGCTCTCAGCTCTGGACACCACAAAGAACCAGGAGAGAAGCTGAGAGTAGCAGAGAGAGAAGGGGGTGACAGAAGGCTCCTTGGGCGGGAAAAACCATCCTACTATGGCAGGAAAGAACCCGTGAAGAAATCAGAACTCCTCACCACACCTGCGCACTCACACACTCCATTACAGAATATAGAAGATAAGGGTAGATAATTGCCAAGGACCACAATGTTTTTAAAAGAGAAAACGAGTTATCACCATGCTGGGGATTACAACAATAACCCCATATTTGTGTTGAGCTTTTGATTATGCAATTACAACTCCACCATCATTTCCATTCTTTCCTTGTATTCCCCCTTAAGCCAACCCTTTAGTTTCTATTTGATTTTAACACAGAGTACAAAGAGATTGGAGGACATATGTCATCCTTGGATATGGCCAGGTGTGCTGGCCAGGCCACCGCTGGAGAGAAGGGCAATAAGATGCTCTCAAACCTCGCTTCTCATGCTGTGACCTGCATAGAAACCATGTGGGCCATCTTGTTAAAATGCAGGCCTCAAGACAGGGTCTGGATTTCTGTGTTTCTTTTGCTTTTTTGAGTTTCACTCTGCTGCCCAGGCTTAAGTGCAGTGGCACGATCATAGCTCACTTCCGCCTTGAACTCAGGGGCACAACCAATGCTCCCTTGCCTCAGCCTCCTGAGTAGTGGGAGGCTGGACTACAGGCTGTGCCACCACACCCAGCTAATTTTTTTTCTCCCCCCAAACAAGAGTCTAGCTATGTTGCCTAGACAGACCTTGAACTTCTGGGTTCAAGTGATCCTCTCACCTTGGCCTTCCAAAGTGCTGTGAGCCACTGTGCCTAGCTTGAGAATTTCTCCATTTCTAACAGGTAATATTCATGACGCTGATTGAATAACCACACTTTGAGTAGCAAACATAGGCAGGACATGGGCTCTGGACTCAGGAAGACCCAGACTGGAATGTGTATTCCTACCTCTTACCAGTAAGGGTCCATTCCTAGCTCTTACCAATTTTGGTGTGACCTGGGCAAAATAAACTTCCTTCGCTGTAAAATCAGGTATATATCTGCTTCACACAATGGTCAGAAAGATTATAGATAAGTACAGGGAGTGCCTAGAATGTGAAACCTTCTCAATAGACAGATATTACCAGATGAACTATTGTGTTATTATTGAGTCAGTTGAGACTCACCACTCCCAAGGGGCTCAGACACCTGCAGCCTTAGAAATAACCACGGTGCCAGAGTGGAGCTTTTGTGGTTTGTGCCACTCTATAACCTGAGTAAAGCTTATCTTCTTTTCTGATCATAAATGCACTGCAGGCCCATTGCAGAATATTTAGGAAATACAGTGAGAGAGAAGAAAATGAAAACCGTTAGTCCCGCACCCAGAGCGAGCCCTTGATAACATTTTAGCACATCTCTTTTGACTCCTTCTGTATAGGGCTACAAAGATATGGGTCCAGAGGTGGTTAAGATTCAATTGCTGATGACTTGCTTCCTGCCTCTTTCACTTACTGTTATATCATAAGCATTTTCCCACTTCACGGAATATGTTTTAAAAACATCCTGTTTAGTGCCTCCTGTGTAGCAGTCCGACGTCAGAATGCTGGCTTTCTTGTCCGGAGGTGAGGAAGAAGCTCAAAAAGAACGCTGTGCACTTTCTCTCTCTCTGTGTCCCTCCTTATGTCCAGCGCCTGAGCCAGGTGAGTGGACCAGGCACAGATCCAGCAGGCAGAAGAAGAGGGAGGCCTCCCCCATCACGCCCTCCCCCCGCTGTGTAAGACCTTGGCAGCACAAGGCACCCCTCTAGCTGAGCTAAATAATCCCCGGAACCTGGAAAATTCCAGTAAGAGAATTTTGCAGACCTCATCTTTGCTGAAAGTTTTCTTGTACTCCATGCAAATAATGTGTTTAAATTTGGACTGAAAGTCCACTGTCTCTACTGTCCCCTATCTGCTGTCTTGACAGACCACAGCCTTAGGTCTTCACCTTGTTCTGGAGCCCACAGGAAATGCATCGCACAGTGTTACCTTGGTGGTCCAGTGCTCTGTGGACACGCTGGACAAGGAGGGTGGTTGTAGCCTGGGGTGTCAGTACAGCCCATATCGTGGCTATATGGGATTCCAAAGTAGTAATCAAAACCTGGAAAAGAAGCAATTGATTAGCACCCCCACCCAGCTACGCTCCTGTGCCTGTCTTCTTATGCCTGTGGCAAAAAATTTAATTTCCTATGATTTAATATTGCAGGGTTATGCAGTGAGTAATTAAAAGAGGATTGGATTAATATCCCTTTGTAGTATGCATAGAAAATCACTTTGCTGTGTTCTGGCTGTAAAACTAGATTTGCAAAACATCTTGTGATTTGAATGAACCCAGGTTGGAAGGGAGTAGAGAGAATTACTGAACACCTAACATCCTTGGTGGAATTATAGGCACATTTGGTAAGTATTTGATGAAAACCTACTCCCTGTATGTCACTTTAAGGGAAAAAAGAATAAATTCTGCCCTCAAGGACCTTCTGTCTGAAGGGAAAAGAAGATACATACATTAACTCATGAGACGTGGATTTGCCAACAAGAGGGATTGGAGGATCTTGGGGTCTCAGTGACTTTACCTGGGATTCCCTGCTTTGTGTCTCTCACAGTTCCCAGCCCTTGGGCATGAAGTTTCCTGCAGAATTTCCCTAACTCCTCACCGCATGCGCCCGCTACACTCTCCCATTCTGTCCTACCCCTGGGAGATGCAGCCTGCAGACTGCCGGTCATCAGACACTCTCTGTGCCACCTGTGATAGGGTCTTCACCATCGATGATGCAATCCTGAGCCAGGACATTAGATCTCGGTCAAACCAATATGGGATGTGTATGCAGCACAACTTGCAAATGTCTGTTGTACTGAAAAGAAACCCACTTTTTTGATACGTCTACACTAACCTGGTTTGTACAAACAGATTTGGATTCCCCTGCGATCAATGGCATAGCCCTAAAATGTTACTGCATTTGGTATCAGGATGAGTCTCGACCAGAGGCACTAAACTTTTTCTGTAAAAAGACCAAACAGCAAGTATTTTAGGTCTTGCAGGCACCAGACAGTCTCTGTTGAGGTTACTTAATGCTGTCACTGTGGTGCAAAAGCACCCAGGGGCCATATGTACACAAATTAACATGGCTGTTTACTAATAAAACTTTATTTATAAAAACAGGTGATATATTGAATTTGACTTACAAGGTCTATACCAACTCCAGGTCTAGACCACAGGTGTCCTGAGACCCAGAGTTAGAAAGAAGTCTCATGTGCACAGGGTCCCTCATCTGAGGGGAGCAGGAGGAGGCTGGATACATATTAAAGAGAGAAACACGTGAGTGTATGAGGCATGATCCAGGGCATGTTTGAAAGGGAAGCCATGAAGCTGATGGGGAACCAGGACAGTGCACCACAGAATGGGGACAGGAGGCAGGAGGGCATAGGAGTGTACTTGAAAGTGAGCACCAAGAAACCTCAGAGCCTCCATGCCACAGGCTTTTTGTGACTGTCTGGTCAATGATACAGAGGAGGTGCTCTCTCTTCCATGCCCCATGCCCATGGCAGACACTATAACTCCATCATGGGACCACAGGACCCAGTCTCAGGATGTCCCAGCTCAGGACTCTAGGGATACACACTTCAAGGTGCCAACACCCTGATCGAGCCCAACTCCTGCTCATTAGTCAAATGAGAGAACTGAAGACCAAGGAGGAAATAAGTTTGGGAGTTATTTTTAGTTTGTGGAAAAGCTAAGGCTTCACTTCTCCCATCTGCCATTTTTTTAAAAGCATGCATGGAAGATGCCATGAACACCCTCCTGGGGCCCAAGGGAGAAGGAAGGAGAAAGAGCCAGCAAAGGTGAGAGTTGAAGATGACATAGCTACCAGCTGGTGGGGGCCCTGCTGCAGGCCAACTCCACGTGAGTTCTCCGAAGTCATTCACCAAATGCAAAAACTTTCAGATGCAAACCCGCTCCCAAGTCTAGGGCAGAGCAATGTGGCCCTTTTCTATGGAGGTAAGGAGAGATAGCAGGGCAGAGAAGGGGACAAGTCTGCAAAATAGTCAGAGAACCACGTTTAAGGCAAAAGCTGCCCATTTGCTTATTAAATGACTGGAGAGGAAGGAGATTGTCACATAGGGCCAGGGCCAGGGGAAAAGCCACAGTTGAGATCACGGCAAACGGCTTTTAAGGGAAAATCCATGCATTCCCATGTGAAGCGGGAAAGGTCAGAGAAAAAGCAGTGCCACAAACAGCAGCTCTGAGAGACCATCAGTGAATAATTCAGTGACTTGGATGTTTGGAGAATCCATCTTTCAGCAAACTGATTTTCAGAGAATTGGCTTTGGCAGCTTGATCTTGGCCTATTTCCCCAAGGCCAGAGGGTGAGAAATCGCAGGAAGCAAAAGCTGCAGGAAGAGGCCAAGAGGCAGCATCTCCTGTTTGGGTCCACGGCCTTGTTTCCTGCTTCAGCGAACCCACCAGGCAGTTTTTACATCTTCCCAGATTAGCCATGACTGGGCCTCTGGGGGGCGGAATGTTCCCTGGGGTGTAAAGAACTGGGAAACAGGGAGCAAACTGATGGGCCTGAAATGGGGCAGCCACAGGGGCTGCCAGGCGCTAAGGAAGGGGACCAGGGAAGGTGCTGCAAGGAGGGGTGAGGTGCAAGTCCAGGTGAGCCTTGTTCCCCAAGGCACCATGTAACCTTGAACAAAGATGTGCTGACCCAGGGACAGGATGGCTTAACTGTTAGTGGAGATCTTTACTTTCTGTTTCCCAGGTAACAAATCTACAAAAGAATTCTTACCACAGAAGTTGGGATGATAAGAGCTGTGGTGCCCAAGATGCCATTTGCCTGTAGAAAAACAAGAGAAAGATTTTCAGAAAAATCCTCAACCGAACCCTCTAAGGAGCCGATCATACACTCATTTCTCCATGGGCTTTGCCCTGTGCCCAGGACAAGCAAAGACAGGCTGCAAAGGCAGTGGGGGAGGAACCAAAGCCATGCTCTCTGGGGCCAAGAGGGAGTCCACAGGAACACAAAGCAAGGACAACTCCAGACCCACACAGGAAACCTATAGTGAAAGGGGGAGCCAGGAACCCAGAGAAGCCAGCAGGCTGAGTTTTGGCCCTGCAGGGGCCACCGCCACTCTGCACATCCCCTCGGACCCTCCACTCTGCCTCCTGTGCTGGGCTTGCAAAGGCGCTGGGTGGCCCAGGGTGCAGGTGCACTGCCCTGCAGAGTCTCAGAAGTGCTGGCTTCCTGCCCAATTTCATCAGCTTCCTCTCTGGCAACATCAGCAGCCACAGTTCAAGCACCGAGATACCTATGGGGCAGCAAATGAGGAAACTCAGAAGCCCTACTGCCCCCTGCTCTGTAAACAGGTTCAGTCTGGGGGAATAATTGGGCAATGTGCAGCAAGAGCTCTGACAATGTCAGAACTCTCTGATCTGTGCATTCCATTGTGAGGAGCAGACTCCAGGGAGATCACCCCCCAAGGTGAGGGGCAAAGAAAAGAATGTGGAACCAAGATCAAAACAGCAGCAGCATGAAACCACACAAGGGAGAGAAATTAACAGCAGTCACAGGAGTCTGTCTAAGTAAATCAGTGGAAAGGGCCTCAGTAAAGTACTACCAAGCTATCTTTTAAAGACAAATGCATATGGCAAAAATTAACAATTAGTGAACCTGGTTGAAGCATATACTGAGGTGTGACAATAAACTGTGTGAACTCATCCTAAAAAAAGGTGCTACACACTTCATTCCTGATTATCACTACAGTCACCTTTGAAGTAGTCCTCTTGAGAAGCTATGCACTAATGCCAGCACCCAAACTACCCATTAAAGCAATTTTAGAACTCTTTTTCTGGAATGACCATCAGAGCTATTGTCATCCAGCACACAAAATCATGCAGCAACAATAATGAACACCACTCAGCAAGATGCTGCCACACATCGACATGAACATAGCTGTCAGACCCTGATATACCAAGGTCATGAAGCCTTACAGAGTTGTTTGTACAGTGCTGCCAGTGTAAGTGCATGGTGGCAAGTTCATGAACTTGATTGTCAGACCTCGCATGACAACAGCTCTATTGGCCATTATTTCCTCCTTGCAACTGCTCTATAGGTATTAGGGGGAAAAACTCATTAAAAAATTGAGGGGAATAGATTAAATATTCAATGGAAGTGCAAGACAATATTGAAATTATAAAATTTTTTAATTATAAAAATGATAATAAATAGGTAAAATTATATTACATGCAAACGTAAAATAATGTGAAGGAAAAAACCAGGAAGCAAGAGGTATGTACACAAGTAGGTAAAAACATAAACATGGATCAAGATTAGAAGCAAAGTGTGGGTGTTACCAATAGACTCGCTATTCCTTTGGTGGGTTTTCAATTTCTCTCGTCAGTACACTTTAGTTCATAATTTCAACAACTGGACATGCTTAAATATCCTGCCCAGGACTTGCAAAAGATGCCATGAGTAGTGAGTAGAGAAGAGGAGGTGGCAGCAAAACAGTCAACCTGCAATCAGACGCTCACTGGGAGCTTAATGGCAGTTGAGGGGTGGTGAGATCAAACCCAGCTCCAGAAGAAGCCAGACCCTCTCTTACCTCAGCATAAGGCTGGTGGACCTGGGACCAAATCCTTCCTGGCTGCAAAGTTTAAATGGATACGTGTCACTGGTCTAGCAAAGGTAGACAACCCACAGGGAGCATCACCAATGGTGTCTTAGTGCTAATGTTATTTACATTAATTATACCTCTGGGTATGGAGAGAAAGGGATTGGAAAGGAAGAAAGGATGGACCTTAATTGGCCTCTCCTCCTGCCTAGAGCTTGCCCTTCTGAGCTTAGGTAAAAGGACGTCCAGGCTGTTTGATAAGCAAGAGGTGCCAGCCCTCGGTTTGGGTAGAGCAACCTCGTACGGGTGAACATGTGAGCACCAGGCCCCCAGGACAGGTGCACAGGAACCCTCAGTGACTGCCTGTCTCCAGCACACTCTCCCTTGCCATTCCCTGTATGGCAGAGAGAGGTGGGGATCCCAAGGGACCCGGCTCTTTGAGTTAGATTAACAAGCACAGGCAGCTGAAGATGCTGTTGGGACTACTGGGTCATGTTGGCCCCTGGAGGGGAGAATGGCAGGGAAACGCAGCCTAGGGCAAGGCTGGGGCCAGGTGCACCTGTCTAGGTCCCGCCTCCACCAGCTCCAGGCTGGGCAACGTTGAGCAATCGCCCCACACCTGAAAATCAGTTCTCTCAGCAGTATGACCAGAAATGATAATCCCAGTGCAAATAAATAACCCAGTGCCTGGTACATAATAAATGCTGAGTAAGAGGTGCCTTAGCAAAAAACAATTTAAAGGGACAGGAAGTCATTGGACAAGGTGGCAGACACTGTTGGTCTCCTATCCAATACTCCTGTCCCCATTTATCCTGCTAATGAGACTGTGGTTTTGTTCAGGGGTGGGAGGATCACCGTGCCCAAGTCCAAGTCAATCATTATAACCCTGTCCCCAGTTTCTCAGCCCTGGGGCACATGGAGGGATGGCCATGAGAACCAGCTCCCGCCAAGAAGTATCATTCTGCTGGGGCAGTGGGAGTGTCTGGGAAAAGATTTGCTCTCCCATAAAAGTGGACAAACAAGGCTGTCGGGCCTCTGATCTCTTCTTCCTTCCTTGAGCCAAGTTATGGTGACAGGCACTGAAGTCTCTATGTGGCAGCCAGGAGGAGGCAGGCCGGAAGACAAACACTGATGTGCTAAGGATGAGAAGATGGGAAGCACCTTGCTCCTGGTGGCATCTTGGAGCGGCCAAGCTAATGGAAGCAACCACTTACACTGAAGCTTGTTGTAGTGGGAGGAAAACAGATCCACATATGTTTTCACCCACTCTTAGGTCTTTTCAGTGACTAAGAGTGTCCCTAACTTACAGCAAAAAATGGGCAAGGAAGCAGATAAGAGCAGACGAGTGGCCACATGTGGGTCCAGAGTTACCTATCATCCCGGTGATGTAGCCGGCCTGCTGCAGCACCTCTGCCAGGGTGGTCTCATTGAGCGGAAGGCCCCCGACAGAGGTGACTGCAAAGTTGTGCGTGACTCCATTGCGAAGGCCCAGCCGACCAGTGAGCAAGGAGGCTCGGGAGGGCGAGCAGGTGGAGGCAGCTGCGTGGAAATCCACAAACCTGTGTGGAAAGGAAAGCAGTCAGTTTGAATTTGTTCACAGAGGCAGAAATTTTAGAAATAAGCGGGGCGGGGGAAAGTGGTCAGGACCTCGACAACCACAGGAAGCCAAACAAAGAGAAGAGGCAATGCCTCCTCCGTTCCTAGGGTTCTAGTGCTGGGCAAGAGCCAAGAAAGAAAATGAAATCCAGAGAGATCAGGCAACTAGTCCAAGGTCACGCAGCTCATTCAAACTGATTCAATCCAAGAGATTCAGACACCCTCTTTATTCACAGATTCCGTATTTCACATTTGCCTACTCACTAAGCGTATGTTTTAATCATGTTTTGATCCCGCTATCAACACTGGAGGCCCTTTAGGATCCTTCACAGGTTCAGGTAGGCCTGCAAAAACTGTGAGTCACTCTGATGTGCACATTCCTGGCTGAGGTTGAACAACACGACCTTCTGCCTTCTTGTTTCAGCTCTCTTATTATAAACAAGTGTCCTTCTCACGGTCCATCTATGCTGAGCTCTTTGCATTTTTGTGCTTCTGACTGGTGATTTCACTGTGTACGTGGCTCCCAGGCCCCCAGCTCAAGTGCTATGTAATGTTTTTCAGCACAAGGAGGCCGCGACATCCCTTACTGAGGAATGAGTTAAGCTGCTGGTGACTGTGACTTTAACACTAATGAATCAAAAATATATATTGAAGAAGGTATCTTTAAACAGAAACACACATCAAAAACAGTGATGTGTTGATTAGTGGATGAAAATTTTGTGACCAGAGTCGTGAAGGAACCTAACCTTTTATATCCTCTAGGAATAAAAAGGTTCAGGATTCACTAATTCAGCATACTCGGTGACTTTATAAATCATAGCTATTGGCAGTAACAAGAATTGACTGAATCTATTGGTGTGTTCCCACCTAATGGGCATATGTAAGGGTGTACGGCAGAACTCCTGGGTGCAGGCCACAACCACAACAGGGACTTTTTCTAACAAATGCAAACACTGTAACCTAATCATTTGTACCCTCATATTAATCTGAAATTTTAAAAAAAGAAGAATTGGCTGAATCTATTACACAGTACTATATTTGCAGCCCTAAATATAAAAAAAGTTAGGCATAGTCCTACCTTCAAGAAATGTGCAGCCTCACTGAGAATAAAACATGAGCAAATTCAAGTAATAATAATATACAACAGTATGTGATTCAGACCCCCAATAAGTGACAGAGCCATAGGAAATGGAGACAGGGAATATTCTAGTATCAAGATACAAAGAAGTTGTGAAGGTCCCCACAACAGAGAAGTCTGCATGGTGGGAGCAGGATTGAGATTGGAATCTAAAAGATGGGGCTGCTATGAACACCTTGAAAATCAGGACAGGCACTGCCAGTGGGGGAACAGCAAGATATTTTAATCTTTGCAAAAGTAAACACTGGAAAGATACCCAAGAAGCTAATAAAAAACGGTTTCCCATAAGGTGTGGGAGAATCAGAGTGTGGGAGTGCAGGGAACAAGATTCTCTGGGATATGTACAATTTAATTTTTGCATGATGTAAATGATCGATATAGTCTAAAAGTAAAATTACATCATGAAGGACAAATAAGCAGACCCTATAATATAATTCAACACTGAAACAAATGAATACAACTCTATAACAAATTCTTAATATGACCACATGGAGAAAAGAATCATTTCAAGTAACAGTATTCTGCCTGTATATCCTTAGTGGGATATATAATATAAAGGCAAAAAGAATTGCAAAGAAAGTTTAAATTCTACTCAGTAGCTGTATCATGGGTAGCAATACTGATATTGGGGCTTTGAAACTATTATATATATATGGTCAAATAAAGCAAATAAGTAACGATATTAATGTTCCTAACAGAGAACCAAGATTTTCGCTGTAAGAGGTAAAGATACGAAAGAAGTTAGGAGCTGAGCATGGTGGTTCACACCCACAGTCCCAGCTACTCAGGAGGCTGAGGTTTGAGCCCAGGAGTTCAAGGGTTCAGTGAGCTATGATGGCGCCACTACACTCCAGCCTGGCTAACCAAGACCCAGTCTCTAAAAAAATAAATAAATAAAGGGCGGCATCTGTGGCTCAATGAGTAGGGCATTTGCCCCATATACCAGGGGTGGTGAGTTCAAGCCCAGCCCCAGACAAAACTGTTAAAACAAAAAAAAATAAAAATAAATAAATAAAATAAAAAGTTAAGAAAAGACCTGTCATGTTAAAATTAAAGTATCATTATGAACTCATGATTTAGAAAAAAATATTTACTTCCTAGCTACCACACACTGAAAGAGCCTAGAACAGTGGTTCTCAACCTGTGGGTCACGACCCCTTTGGGGGTCAAACGAGCCTTTCAGACGGGTCGCCTAAATATATCCTGCATATCAGGTATTTACATGACAATTCATCACAGTAGCAAAATTACAGTTATGAGGTAGCAATGAAAAGAATTTTATGGTTGGGGGGTCCACCACAACTTGAGGAACTGTATTAAAGGGGAGAACCACTGGCCTAGAAGCCCTGCCACTCCCATAGCAATGAGGACACTCACACCCCAATCTTTCTTTTAAACATCATCCTGCTCTAAAAGGAATTGGATCTCCTTAGGGAAATAGCTAATTCCAGGTTTAGGGTAGGAGAAATATCAGGGGAGTCTGGGGGATCTTATGCCAGAAAGCCAAGACCTAGTAGCCAGCTTGCCAGGGCTCCTGTTGGCCAAATTTGGGATAATTCAGGCATCAAAAAGAATACTTAACTGTAATTGATGGTAAATCATGAATAAATAAAAATCCATGAGTCCATACTGACATTCAAAAGAAGCCCTTTGCCACCATCAAAGTAGAACATTATACCAACTCCTCACCTGAAAAATTCATAATTAAAGCCAAAGGATTAAACATCTATCCTGATGTGACTGACCCCTAGTTATTGCAGGGTGATGAGGGAAGCAAGCCTGTGCAAAAGGATGGTAGCCAGCACTCATGCGTGGGAGGGAAAGCGGCCTTAGAGAATAGCCATCTTTGCAAATCTCCCCCATCTAATAACCAGTGGATGCATTAAGAGTGTGTGTTCACACTGTCACCCTGGGGTCACTCCTACATCAGACAGGCTAACAATGGATGCTCTGACCTTGTGTGTCTCCCGATGGGAGGCAACATGAAGTTTATAAAATCAAGGATTCTTGCCAAAAGCATTTAACCTGAATCTAATCAAATCTCCGAACCTAATTTCCAGGTTACAGGAAATACAACTCACAGAAGAGCAAATTAAATGACACCACAAGGAAATAATTTAACAAACCAACATCTAGATATTCTACAAGGCAACTGGGCCAGTCACTCCAAAAAGGCAGCATCACAGAATGAAATGGGATCAGGTGTGAGTGATATTTACACTAAAGGAGATTACAGATGCAAAATCAGATGCAATGCATGATCCTTGAGTGGCTCCCAGGTCAAACAAACTAACTACACATTTGATCTCTGGGTGCAATTTTGATTCTTAAAGGAAAGAGCAAAGGCAGGGATCCACTCTGTTGCTCTGCAGACTCATTGCCCTCCAGGGCCAATACCTCTGCAGAGACCACCAGTGGAAAAATATTCTTATTGTCACCAAGACCATAAATATAAACAAAAAAAGGCAAAATGTTAACAATGGATGAGTAGACTAGTGTTTTTTTAACCATTCTTTTAATTCTCCTTAATGTCTGAAATTTTTAACATTAAAAAGTTTTTTAAATAATGAAGGTCTGGAGTCTAGAATGAACTGGACATTGACCGTAGGGCTGGTTGGTGGCCCTATTGGAGCAGGGAGGAGGGGAGTGAGCAAGACATCTCAAAACCCTGTTGGCACCCAGGCTGCTGAGGAGTCCAGCAGTCAAGTGCAGCCACCACTCTGGGCAGGAAGGGACACCTGAGATGGGAGAACAGGGGCTGGCCCACAGCACCAGCTGTTAAAACCTGAGGTTGAAAACAAACTCCACCTGGATAGACATCACTGGCACAGCCTCTCTCTGGCCACTAGGACCACCTGTGAACGAAAACTCTGTGAGTTTCTAAAGTGTTCACATCCCTCAGAGGCACCCCATGGAGATGCCCCAGCCTGATTACAGTGAGCAGGACCCAGAGCCCCTGCCCTTGACATGACCTTGGTCTCTGCTGAGGTGATGGCCTTGGATGGTAATGAGGTTTGCAGAAAAACAAATGGATACATATGCTCTTCCTTTCTTTTCCTGTTTCTTTCCTTAAAAAAAAAAAATGGAGGCAGCGCCTGTGGCTCAAAAAAGTAGGGCGCCAGCCCCATATATAAGAGGTGGCAGGTTCAAACCTTGCCCCAGCCAAAAACTGCAAAAAAAAAAAAAAAAAAAAAAAAATTATACTCAAGCCCAGAGATCATAAGGCAAAGTCATTTTAAAACTTACAGACTAATTACCATAATATCCAGCAATTCCACTCCTAGAAATTACCCAATAGGAACTGAAATCAGTTACTCAGACAAATACAAGGTCTGACATTCAAGTTCAAGAACTCAAACGAGAAAAAGGGCTCATTGCTGAATATGATGATGTTCACCATCAAAGTACTCCCCTTGGGAAAGTATGCACTGACAACAGGGTCTAGTCCACCTTCAATGCAATTTTGGAACTCTTTCTAGAATGGCCATCAGAGCTGTCATTGTACGAGGTCTGACAATTAAGTTCACAAACACATCCTGAAAAAAGTGCTACATACCTTATTGCTGAATATCACTATGGTCACCATTGAAATATTTCCTTTAGCCATCTGGTCATGGTAGTAATATTTAGCAATGAGGTATGCAGAACTTTTTCTAGGATGAGTTCATGAACTTCATTGTCAGACTTTATATGTACACCCCTGTTCACAGTAGCACTATTCACAATAGCCAAGAGGCAGAACTAGCACCAACACCCCTTACCAGATGAATGAGCAAGCAGACTGTGGTATGCCCATACAATGGAGTACTGCTTGGCAATGAAAAGGAATCAAATATTGATACTCTCTACACGAGGGATGAACCCTGAAAACATCACAATGAGTGAGAGAAGCTGGACACTACAGGCCATAGATTGTAGGATTCCATTGGCATGAAAGATCCAGAAGGGACAAGTCCACAGAGACAGCAAGCAGACTGGTGAATATCAGAGGCTAGAGGGCAGGGTGGGGGAGTAATGCTTACTGGGTGCAGACTTTTATTCTGGGGTGATGACAATTTTTGAAACTAGATAGAGGTGGTGGTTGTATAACGTTATGAATATACAAAATGCCACTGAGCCGTTAAGAGTTTGGGCAATTTAAAATGGTTTATTTTACATTATGTAAATATCACCTTAATTAAAGGGAACCTCTCAGAAAGGGGCCAGGGCCCATTAATCTGGGTGTCAGGAGGTCTCCGAATGAGAAAGTTATTTATTTATAACCGAGGGGTCATTTATCACTTCATTCACTTATTCCAAAAGTATTTACTGAGCAGCAGCGAGGATGTGGGCAGCACCTGTGACCGATGCCATGGAAGCAAAGCAACAGTCTCTGTCCTCACTGACCTCACAGTTTCACTTTCAGACAGAAGTCCCAGAAGGCCAATTTCTTCCTACTACTAACAGTCACCATGAGCTATGAGCACAGCACCTGACGTGTGCTGACTCATTTAACCTCACAGCAGCCGTAGGATGTGTGGTTACAAGGAGTCCCATTTATATGAGATGAGGAAACGGAGGCAGGGGAGGTCATAGGCCTCACCTCACTCTGCTATAAGTGGCAGATCCACAATTTGTACCCAGGCACGTTGCTGCAGCCTGCATTCCCAGCCATAGTACTGTGCAGAGAGGTACCCAAGGGTACACCTTTGACCTTGGGCCTGTCTGATTCCAAATCCTACACGTGTGCCATTAAACCCTGCTACCCCCACTGGGAAGACCAGAAGCTTGTCTCAAGAGTTGAAGGGAGGAGGGTCCAGGTGGCTCACACCTGTAATGCCAGCACTTTGGGAGGCTGAGGTAAGGAGATTATTTGAGGCCAGGAGTTTGAGACCAGGTGAGGTGGTACACACTTGTATTTGCAGCTACTCAGGACACTGAGGCAGCAGGATCACCTGAGTCCAAGACCTCAAGGTTACAGGGAGCTGGGTTCAGACTACCACACTCAGGCCTGGGCAACAGAGCAAGACATTGTCTCAGGAAGAAAATAAAAAGTATATTGGAAGGGACAGGGGAGACTCACCCACTGCACTGGTGTTGGGGGTAGGAGAACCCCGAGAGAGAGAATGAAGTCTTGCAGTGGAGATGAAAATGTGCGCCGTCCTCAGGCACAGTGCAAAGGAGGGGAGACTAAGGCACCAGCCTTACAAGGGGCCTCGAGGCTTAACTATCCAAAGACTGGTGTGAATCACACACATACGCTCAAAAACACAAGTGTACACGACACCCACATGCACACACCCATCTCCAAATGCAGCTCAGTGTGAACTGAGGGCAGCACTCATTCATTGACCATGGAGAAAACTCCTTGATATAAAAATGAAGAGACACTGGAACAATCTACTCAGGAAAGCCAGCTTTCCAAGGATTTTATGCCTTGAAAACTTTCAAGAGAAAAATCAGGTTCCAGAACACCTGGGAGGTTTTCCTGTGAGGCAGGAAGTCGCATGGACAGCGAGGTCGCTGGACCAAGCCTTGCAGTGGTGAAGCGATGCTAGGAAAGTAGCTTCACTCAGTTTCTCCACCGCCGGGCACCCACCCAAGGGGGATCACTCCCACAGCTCTCTGCTTCCGCACACCTCCCTCCCCTTCCAGGAGACCTGGCTCATTTTCCTCTTGCCTCCCTGGCAACCCCTTTTCTCTGTCCCTGTGGGCTGGTCTTCCTTTGTCCATCTCTGAGACGCAGGAGCTCCCCAGGTCCCAGGCCCCCAGGTCTCCACCGCAGCTTTCTTCTTCTCTCAGTCCACGCACACCCTCTGGGAAGTCTCAACAGCCTAAACTAATGCCTAAAAGCTGGTAAGTCCCCCGTCTGTATTCTTGGCTCAGACTTAATGCAAAGACTGTCTTCTCTCCCACCCCCTTTCCTGGTCAGCTCTCCCTGGCACCTTGCACATAGGAATCCAGAGCTGCCTTCACCGTCATGGGTCCTAAAACTTGCTCCCACCTGCTGTCCTGCTGAGCAGCACCACAGCCCCATGACCCTGCAGAGAACCCACAAGGCCGCCTGCAGCTTCACTCTGCAAACTCCACGCCAAACTGGTCACCAAGTTTCTCTACTCTGCCTCCTAAGTAGCTCCTGGGTCTGTCCTTCTTCTCTGCCACCCATTGTCACTGCCTCCATAGAGGTCCTTAGGAATTAGAGTTAAAATGATTACAAGAGCCTGGTCTTTCTGCCACCTCCCATCACCCCTCCCCACCCCTCCACTAATACAAATGCCTTTCTATGGTGCAAATCTGATCACATCAATCCCTCATTGTAAATACGATCTGCCTCTGCCAGCTTTCTAGGACTTGTCTACTGCCCCAGCCCCTCCAACCTTAGCCCCTGCCCCTGCCAACAACATCCTCTGTTACTCCCCCCTCCCTCTGCACCTTTGCAAAGGCCATACCCTCCACCAGGAATGCCCCACTCCCCGCTATCCCACCTTACATTGATTGACAAATCCCAGTTGTCTTCAAGGCCTAGTTCAAATGCGCAAATGTCACCATCTCTGTGACATCTTCCCTGACTCTCTCCCACCCTATCTGCAGCCCCCCATTTCTGCACAGAATCGGCCCCCATACATACTTCTCCATGCAATTATGTGTCCTCTGTACATTCCTTCCACACCCAACTATAAGACTTTGTTTTCACATCAGGAATTAAAGATGGTCATAAATTCTTCCACATGCCTCCCACTGAGAGACAGGTCCCTTGTCCCCTCCCCATAAATCTAGGTGGCTTCTGCGATAGCTTTGACCAACAGGATAATATGGATGTCAGTGGCACTGCACCAGCTTCCAGGCTCAGGCCCGACAAGACTGGCATCTTCCTCTTCCTCTCTTGAAGCACTCTGGAAGCTGCCATATAAGGAGTCAGACCACCTGGAGGCCCCATGCTGGAGAGGCCTCTGCAGTGCTCTCCACTGACCCCAGCTGAGGCCATCCCCATCATGACACCAGCCATGCAAACAGGGCCAGCCCAGACCTCCCGGACAGACAGTCTGCTGAATTCCATGGACCAACCTTGGTCAACACAACACAGAAAAAAGAATTGCCCAACCAAGGAGTGCCTGAATTCCTCACCACAAAATCATGAATGCTAATAAAATGGTTGTTGTTTTAAGCGAAGGTTGGGGGTGGTCTGTTGCTCAACAATAAACAACCAGAACAATGTCTGTCTCTCTCACCAGCCAACACTTGGTTCCCTATTAAGTTCCCAGCATAGCACAAATCAGGTGCCACGAAATGGGAGCTGATCGGATGACGCCACTACCCGCTTTGCTTCTGCACAACATAACAAGTCTTGCTAAAGAGACCTGGGCCTCAGTCCCAGAAGATGAGTTAATTTTTGACACTGTTTTTCAAGATCACAAAAAGCAAAGAAGGTGCATGATTGGGGAGGGCACAGCCACACTCTCAGAACAGGCTGCCAGTTCTTCCATCTGACAGAAAGATGGAAGAGAAGGTGTGAGCACCAACACGCCGCACGGGGCTTGCCTGGCCCTCCGTCCAGAACCTTAGAGAGCTCCAGGGCTTCCTGCTCTGGCTACAACCACCCCTGCCAGCTCTCCCTTCAGCCTGTCTTCCTCTAGTCACTGGGTGCCTGGGGTAAAATCTCCAGGTTCCTTTAAAGTCTCCCTAGCAGCCACATATAGTGGGACCACAGGGGCCAAACTCCTGGAGCAAAATCCATAGTCCTGGATGTCCACATTGTCAGAAGTTAATAACTGCCATCCTTAGAATTCCAAACCGAGCTCTACCCATCACTCACACCTTTGCTCCCAAAACAAATGTTCATCTCTACCCAGCCTTTTCTGTTCTCTTTCTCCTGAGATAAAAGCTCAAGGATCTTCCTACTTCACACTCCTAAATGGTCCTCACAGTAATCCCTGTTACTTCACAGCTGATGTTTGGGAAACACTTGCTATTCCAGGCACTGTACCAAGCCCTTCACATAAAGTCAGTCAAAAGCATCTGTTGCCCTTGGATTCATTATGGTTTGAATCTGTACTTCTGCACGAGCTGGCCCAAGCTTACTGGTGTTGTCTCTTCATCCACCACAGCAGAACCAGCTGCACAATCTGCTGGGCTCAGTGCAAAATGAAAATGCAGGGCCCTTGATTTAAGAATCACTAAACATTTTAAGATGGTAAGAGCAGAGCATTCAACCAAGCACAGGGTCCAAGGATGGGGCTCTGTGTAAGTGCCCGGGCCATGGTAGGAACAGTACAGTAGCATTAGTCCTGTCTTTTTTTTTTTTTTTTTGCTGGGGCTGGGTTTGAACCCGCCACCTCCAGTATATGGGGCCAGCACCCTACTCCTTTGAGCCACAGGCACTGCCCATTAGCCCTGTCTTTTAAGCCACCTCTTAAACCCACAGGGCTTCCAGAGCCAGGAAAGAAACACCTGAGAGAAACCCAGATGTTGCTCCCGGGTGGTACAGGTTGTTTCCTTTGCTAGTCAGTCCCTGCAAGTTTACTGGGTCTTCTTTAGATTTTTCTTTGCATACCTAATCCTCCCCAAGCAACCTCCCCTGTCTTCAGCAAACAGCTCCACCTCCCTCCATTTACTCTAATCAATAACTCTCTTTCCCTCCTCCCTCTCTGTAGATGAACGATTAGCATGTCCTAGCAACTCTACTTCCAAATATATCCAGAATCTACTCACTTCTCTCCAGCTACCTCATGTCCTAATCCAGGCTACCATCACTTGCCCCCGTCTCTGCATTGTGTCCCAGGGCCCACGATGTAGTGTAACCCTGCGATGCACCACTCACTCCACAGTCTGGAGTTGAGCAGTGCAGTCTGCCCAGCTGTAGGTGGCAGTCCTCATCCCCCCACTTGCGATCTTGCCCCCCATCCACCTCCTCTCATTTACTTACACAGGGGAGTTGAAGTCATCTTAAACAATGTTTTATCACCTAACATCAGACCCTGGCTGCAAACACTCTAATGAAATGGTTCTCAACCTGGGGGTCGTGACCCACGGGAACTGTATTAAAGGGTTGAGGCATTAGGAAGGTTGAGAACCACTGCTCTAATGGGTTATCACTGCATTCAAAGTAAATCCAAAGTCACCACGGTCTATGGGCCTTCAACAGAGCTTCCCAGCTAGGCAGTTGGAGCACACAGATAGGCCCAAATGGGGTCTGGGCTTTCTGAGATAGTTCTCTCCTCAGCCCCTGGGGCAGCTGAGTAGGGCCTGGGGCAACCAGTGGCATCCGGGCCATCATATGCTGACTCTGCTGGTGCCCTGCCCAACTCCAGGGAAAGCAAACCCCATATGGGACCACATAGAGAGAGTGCAAGGCTGGCCATGTCCACTACCAGTGGGCTCGGTGGAGGTCCTAGGAAAGAGGCACAAATTTCATTAGTTTCTGGGAGTGACATGATAGGCAAGGTGGGAACTCACTGCCCTGGTGATCCGGACCCCTGTGGCATCAACCCCTGCTCCCCAAGCTCTGTCCCATTCAGCCACCCTGTTTGAACACTGCCAGCTGGTTCCTGCCTCAGGCCCTCTGGGGTTCCCTGCTCTGAACACTCATCGTGGTCCCAGCGGCTCCTACTTGTCACCTAGGTCTCAACGCATATTTCATCTCCTGGGGAGCTCCTTACTGACCCAGTCACTTTCCCCACATCGTCCCTGCTGCATTTTGCCCCTAACCCTTATCGGATCTGACTTCTAGTTTAGGGATTTATTTCCTTGAGTGCTCCCTTATCTAGGTGGGAGTTCACAAGAGCACAGGTATGCCTGCCACCAGGGCCCAGGCTAGGACTCCAGACCTAGAGAAAGCTGTTTCTCTTGCTCTCAGCAGCTCAGGCCCTGCTCTCTACCTGGAGAAACCTGCTGCTTCTGGGCTGGTGGGACAGCCATAGCCTACACTGACACTGGCTTGCCCAACTGGGTTCTCTGCAGAAAACAAGACTTAATCTCTCCAGCAGCAAGAAACATAGGCAGGAAGACACCATTAGATGGCCTGCCCTTTGCACGCCTCTCTGCACATCACCTGTCATGGCCCACTCTCCACCTACCAGCTGCTGGTTTAATACAACCAACCACAATAGAGCTATGGGGGGAGCTCCAACCATTCCCGTCAAAGAGCTTATTCTCTAGCTTGAGAGTGTAAAGACATATGTGGATACTAAGATAAAATAATCGAGAAATACAAAGGAAGTGCTGTGGGAGACACAGTAACAGGAGGGTTAAAAGTACAGATGGATGAACTTGTGTTCAAACACCACCCCAACTCTCTCCAATGTGACACAAGGCAGGTGACTTGATCTCTGCCTCAGTATTCCCATCTGCAAAATGGGCACAATCATGCCCCCCTCGCCAGGTTATTTGAGGATTCAGTGAGACAATGCATAAAGCAATTAGCAGAGCACCTGGCACAGAGTAGGTTTCTAAAATTCACAGTAGTTAACGTGCTGACTGCCATCAAGGTTGAAGAACCTTGGGAGAAAAGAACATTTCAGTATAATAGAGGAGTGATAAAAAAGCAGAGCATGTGTGGGTGAGATTCCAGAGGTGAGCGAGTGGCACGTGGCTGCAGTGGGTAGTGTCACATGCCACTTCTGACACCACTTGTCAGGGCCCAGGATTGGCCAGGTCTCGGGCCCAGCTTAACTAGGTTCCGGACACGGACCACTAAGTTACCTTGCTCTTGTACAGTTTCTCTTGGGTGCCTGAGGGCTATCTACTTCACCAGACAGAGAGTGAGTCTTAGAAAGAATAAAGCAGTCTTCCTAGAAAGAAAGTTAGTCTTTAGCAGAGCTTGGTAATCTTCAGCAGAGAGACACCATGCTTGCGTTCTGCAGGCAGGAGAGGAGACAGAGTCAGAGTAGCAGGTCCGTGATAGAATGCGCATGCTCCCGACTGCCTTCTCCTCCACCCTCATATAAGGCTGATCTCATGCCTCTCAACACCACAGGTGTAGAGACTGCCAATTCACCACAGCTCCCATCTCACGAGCTCTCATGCTTGTTAGGAGAGCCAAATCCCTCTCCCTCTCCATTTCCACCAAGCTGTTCCATTATTGAGCTATACAGGTATTTCTTATAACTCTCCCTCCTCCTAGCCATAGGCTAAATGGGCTGCAACCCCAGTGTCATGTTCACGGACACATGTAGGATGCCAGTCACCACACAGCCTCAGCAGGCACAGAACCGAGCTCTGCGTCCCTCCCTCCAAAATCTTGTGTCCACCTATCCCATCAACCAGACTAAAAACTGAGGCATCATCTTTGAATCTCTCTGCCACTTCCTGCTTCCTTCAGCTCCTCCTCATTCTCAGTGATGCCTGCGGATCAACACAGTGGTGGCCCCCACCTCTGAGTCCCGCCCTCTATCTAACCCAAGCCAGCACACCCATCCATTGCACCACCCCCCAGCCCCACGTCTTAGTCACTATTACCCACCATGCTGTGGCTCAACCCACCTCTGCAGCCTTCTGAGCCACTGCTGCCTGCTGTAGGTTGGACCGTGACTCCCCCTCCCAAAAGATATGCTGAAGTCTTAAAGCCCTGTACCTTAGAATGTGACCTTGTTTGGAAACAGGGTCATTACAGAGTCAATCTGAAGTTGAGATCATCCTGGAGTGGAGCTGGTCCTCGTTCAGTACAACAGGTGTCCTGTGCAGAGAACAATGCTATGTGAAGATGCAGGGACACACCAGGTAAGGCAGAGGCAGAAGGCATGAAGACAGGGGCAGAGATCAACGTTGTGCTGCCACAACCCAAGGAATGCTTGGGGCCACCAGAAACTAGAATAGGAAAGGAAGGAACTTCTCCCAGAGCTTTGGCAAGAGCACGACTCTGCCAATACCTTGATCGTGGCCTTGAACCCTCTAGCACTAAGAGAGAATAAAACTTGGTTGTTGAAAGCCACTCACTTTGTGGCACTGCCTTACAGCAGCCCCAGGAAATGAGTACATCACCCTTTAAGTCCCCAGAGTCCAACCCAAGGAGACTCTTGTTCCTGGAGCATCTCAAATCCCTCCCTCCCCACGCCCCACAACTCTCCAGTTCAACACCTCTACTCTGAGCATCTCTGCTAAAGAATGCTTTACCCCTCTTCCTGCTCTGCCAACCCCCTCCCAATCCTTAAAAACCCACTGTTGCCAAAGCCTTTCCTTACACTCCAGGAGGGTAAGCCTTGACTTTGTCTTCTAGAGCATGTGAAACTTCCTTGCAGCCTTTTCATGTCCATGTACACATTCACCTGGCAATATCTGACACTGGCCACTGTGGCCATCAGTTGTATTTTACTGTGAAGCATCCCACCTTTTCTCCACCCACCCCTTCCACGTGGCTTTTGTGGGGCTGCTGGTGCCTGTTCTCTGCCCCACTCTTACCCACCCCAATGTGGACCCAGGACTCTAGTGTGGGCTGATCAGAGGAGAACAACCTTCTGTCCTCAATGCACAGGCCCACAAGCCATGACCCAAGCAGTGCTATTCAGAATTCAAACTTGGGCTTGGCATGGTGGCTCATGCCTATGATCCTAGCACTCTGGGGGGGTGTGGGGGGCTGAGGCTGGAAGATCCCTTGAGCTCAGGAGTATGATACCAACCTGAACAAGAGCAAGACCCTGTCTCTACCAAAAATAGAAAAATTAGCTGGGTGCTATGGTGGGTGCCTATAGTTCCAGCTGTTCGGGAGGCTGAGGCAGAAAGATCGCTTGAGCCCAGGACTTTGAAGTTGCTATGAGCTATGATGACACCACAGCACTCCACAGCCTGGGCAACAGAGTGAGACTCTGTCTCAAAAAAGAAAAAAAAAAAAATTAGAATTGAAACTTGGAATTTCCTGAATCAAAGTGTGAGAAATAGCTCTCCTTTTCCCCTGAATCTCAAACTATAAGAATGTTTGGCAGAGGCCACATCTCCTATCACCTGGAGGGAGCCTGAAACAATGGGCCACAGAAAAAGATTCTACAGAGTTCAGGTTATGAGCCCAACCTGTGCATCTGCTGTGCTCAGGCTGATGAAGTTGCGTTTCTGCCATTTACAGAGTGTTACACCGGAGCGTCCTGGCTATTGCCCTATAGGTGACATAACGCCTGGAATAGACAGGTGAACAAGACAAATATCTACCCTAAGTTGCTCATGGTTCAGTGAAGGAGATGGTCGATTTCAGTGTGTAAAGGGCATGGGGACAGTAAGCACAAAATGTTCTCTGAAAGTGTACCAACGTGTATATGCATGTGCTGGGAAAACACTTCCCAAAAGAAGGTACATGTAAGCTGAGAAGTAAAGTTTAAGAAACAGACATTGACTTTGTTGTGTAGTAACAAAAATAGCTTCCATTTATCAAATGGCTACCACCTCCTCGTGTTACATATGCTATTTCTAATTTTTTAAAACACCTCTAAAATAGGCATCAGAATTTCCATTCTGCAGGTAAGGAAGAGGCAGAGAGAGTTTAAGTAGCTTTCCCAAGATTATGTAGCTGGTTTGGGCACAGACACATATTACACCGAGGTCTGTCTAATCACAAGTCATTGCCATCCTGAAGACTGTAGCCCCTGCAGTTAGGAAATGACGGAACCAGAATTTGAAGGCTCCCAACCCAAATCACTATGCTCTTTCCATAGCCTCTGAGGGAAGGCTGGCTAGAGCAGGGCTGGCCAGTCCACAGATGGTATCATGTTAACCAGGTCATCGTGATAGAATAGACAATGTTGGGACCTGCTGGGTCTACTCATGCTGGTGCCAGCCCTGACAGCACGACTCATGTCCACACAGACCACATCAGCCTGGGAAAGACACAGGAATGCCATGTCCCAACTGACTTACAAGAACGGGCATGGGGGACCTGAGTGTGCCACGTGGTCAACGTGTTTCCTTCCCATACACAAGTTACACAGGAAGTCAGAATCCGAAGTTTGCCTTGATGAGTGTGGAGTTCATGAATGCTAAGAGAATGCAAATGGATCATAGAAAAAGTCCTTTAGTTTCCCAGCCTTATTCCCAATGCGGGTTGACCTTTGACAGTGAGTCTGGGATACCCAAAGGCTACTGAACCACCAATTCTTTTTGCCTGGTGCTGAGGACTGAATAATTCTGTTCATCCCCAAATTCCTATGTGGAAGCCCTAATCCCCAGTGTGATGGTATTCAGATGTGGGGCCTTTGGAAGGTAATTAGTTGAGGTCATGAGTGTAGAGTTCCCATGTTGAGACAAGCGCCCTTAGAAAAAGAAGAAGAGAGACAAAAGTGCACTCTCTCTCCCAAACTCCTTCTCTCTCTCTCTCTCCCATGTGAGAATACAACAAGAACACAGCTTTCTACAAGCCAGGAAGAGGGCCCTCACCAAAACCCCGTCATGCCAGCATTCTGATCTTGGACTTCAGCCTCCAGAACTGTGAGAAATAAACATATGTTGTTTACTCTACTTAGTCTATGGTATTTGTTATAGCAGCCCAAGACGACTCATACACCCAGGCAGTGCCAAAAATTCACTGCCTGAATGTTATTGCCGCCTTGTGCTTTTCAAATGACTACCCTGGGTTTGGTCTCTCATTGGACATGTTAATGTCATTATCTTGGGAAGGCATTAGCAAGCACATTTCTACAGCAAGACGTAGACTGTAGGTTTTACGGGGATGGGGCTTAGAATTGCAACTCCAGCTCCAGGCACCGTGCCTTGGGTGGAGGGGCTCAAATCTGCTCCAGCAATATCTGGTGAATGAACAAACAAAACTTAAAGAGAAGAACTCAGGTGGTTTGATTGGAAAAAACGTGTTAGTTCGTTTTTTCACATAATCACTTAAGCTGATGCTTTTCGGGCTCAGTTCCTTTCCCACGGTGTATTAAAGTTCAAGAGCTTAACTCTGAAAAAGAACAATCTTATTTCCTTTACTCCCAAATCTTCGGAGAGATTGTACCCTCAAAAATGCAGCCTTATGAACTGACCTGTCACCTTTTCCCCCCTCTTCTGCCCACTGTCTCCATTTGGTGGGGACTAATTAATAAGTAACAACATGGTCTTGTTGTTACTTGGAGACTTTTTTTTTTTTTTGGTTTTCCCCCAAATCTATTTGGGCAGGCTCAAGCCAGTTCACCATCAGGGGTCCTAATTAAAGTCTGAAAATACATTGTAAAGCAAAGCTGGAAATACAGAGTCAGACATCACAGCAGCCTGTTAATAAGAAAATCAACGCAAATTAAGACACAGCCAGACAGAAAAGCAACTTGCTATTGCATAAATTACTTGTATTAGGATCGGGGAACGTTAGTGCTGAAAAGGTTGCCACAAAGGCCCTCGAGAGACATAACATTACAAGGTTAAGTGTGTCCAGCTTTCATTTATAAGAAATTTAAAATAAATGATGCTTTCTGTGGCGACTCTCTAATGTGCTGTGTGACTGGAATAAAAACTATCCCTGGTGGAAATAGGTGGAAATAGGTTTCAAAAATCATTTGTCATGGCCTTTGTGTGTAGAGGGAAGGAGTTGGGAGAAGATAACCAGCAATAGGCTGTAGAACCAGCTCAACTCTGCCTCCGCGTTGCCATCTGTGAAATGGGCAGACAGCTGACTCAGTCTGAGCTAGGTTGTTGAGTGAGATCACTGAGATAATGGATATGCCAGCCCTTTGTAACCTGCAAGCAAATGTGGTAGCAGGTAATGTACGTGGGGTGTTTCATTCACTTGTTCATTCATTCATCCACTCATTAGTTCTTCTCAAGAAAGGGTTCCTGGCAGCTGAGCTGGGCAAGTTTTCCTCTTTTTCACATTCTTCTCGTAGGTGTGTGCATTCACACTGAAGGAAGGGTGCACATACAGGCATCTAAGTGCCTCCTGAACAGGACACCTCTCCCCATCGCCACACCCTGAGTCAAGCCATCCTAGAGATCCCTGCAATGTGGCCCTAGCCCTAGTGCCAGTGGGGGCCACCCCCCGGAAGCTGGGACATTCCATCTCAGATGCAGGTTGATAACTTCAGTCTTTCCGGGCTGCCCACTGCCTCCAGGATCAACTCGAACACCTGAGCACACGCACTGTGCCCTGCGCCTGACGCTCGTCCCTCAGTCCAGCCTCCCGCCCCTGGCCCAGCCATACTCAACCGCTAGAACTCAAACGCCCCGGGACAGCGAAGGCTTCCGAGGGATTGTGGCTATGTCCCCAGCACCGAGGACAGTGCCTGGGCGAGGCTCCAGGAGCATCTGTGGAGTGAATGGGCCCCTTTCAGTTCTGGGTCTCGCCTCTCCTTCTGCCAACAATGACGCTCTTCCCCCTCCCTTCCTCCTGCATCTGGCTAAGTCCTACTCCTCTTGAAGTTCTCAGCATTCAGGTCGGAACAGATAACCTCTATGGATGACCCCTCAGCTTCGCTCTAGAGAACTGGCCTTTCTCTTCCTGTGGCCTCCTCTTCCCATCACACTATCTTGAACACCCAAAAGGAGCCCAGCTTGCGGCCTTTCTCTTTCCGGACTGAGACGGATGTATCAGCGATGCCCTAATCTATCCCTTAAGCTGTCAGGTCAGTTACAACCAACTCCTGTCATAAAGGCGCGGGGCCAGAGATACAGGGGGAGTTGCTGCTGCCACAGCACATTACGCTCAGTGTTCTAAAGGCTGTTTTTCTTGCCTTTATTTGCCTTTAGGCCATAGGTCTCTTAAGGGCAGGGCTGACTAGGGTCTCCCAGCATCTGCCTCATGCCCTGTTCTTAGTAGAGACTCATTGTTGGGTGACTGTATTTGGGAGGCTTAAAAGAGGGACTAATAATAGCAACTGAAAGGGCTACTTTGAACTTGCAGTTGGTTAAGCAGGCTGGCACCAAGGCCCCACTGGTTAATATTTCAGTTCCTTTCTTTTCTCTAAGATTGGCTACCATCTAGGTCATTGTGTTCCCGCTGTCCCCATCCACTAAACAGAGCCACGAGGTAAAGACCTGTGGTCCCTTTTGTTCAGTCCTCACTGGCTCCAGTTGATGGGTGGGCACGGCATGACTTTAATGTCTGTTTGACCTATTTACCCACGTTCACAGTAAAGTCACCTGTCCCACAGTATTGAGAGCTGACGAGGAGGAGAAATTAGGACGGGATCTCTCAAAGCAAGCATCTTGGGGTTCGCAGTGAAGGTCATCAGGACAAGAGGATTTCTCCCCAGTGAGGGTCCTCCCAACCCTGGACCTGAGTCCCTGTATCAGGAGCAGGGGTGGAGCTGGAAGGGAATGACAGAGACAGGAAAGCTCTTTCTCTTGCTGATTGCCACCTTGTTCAGAATGTCCTGTCTGTCCTCACACCATAGTGTCCACAGACACCAAGGCCTCGTCACATCCCCTGCAGCATGAGCTGCCTGCCTGGTTTGCATCTTCCTGTAGGTTACTGCCAAATCCTCAGGGCAGCTGAGAAAAAAGAGGGCTGGGTGGTCACAAGGTGAACGGATTCTTGACAAAAGCCAATCTGAGAACAGAAATCAAACCAGGTTGTTTGACTACATTGATGGCTCAATTCATTCCTGGCCACGGCCCCTTTTAGAAACAGCAAGTCCCCGGGAGCCTCTGACCTTTCTGTGGTTAATATTGATCGTTGATTCCTAGCTAAGCTGCTGCCTGTGACTCCTAGCAGCAACAACACTGGCTCAACTCAAAATTAAACTAGGGGCAGAGAAGGGCGAAAACAGTGAGGAAATGAGACCACAGTGCAAAGTTAACATACTGCAAATCAATACACGTTAAGTAAACCTAGTGATTATGATATGCTGGCTACTTCGCTTTCTGAGCCCGCCTGGTGGACAGCTGGAGTGGGTGGGCAGTCCCTGGGCTGTGCGGGCTGCTGTCCCCTCTCTCTGACGGTCGCTGATCATTCTCCTTCTCTCCCCAAGAGACCTGTGAGTCATTATTGCTCAGGAACTCAAACCTCTCTCTGGAAATCCTAATCCATCTGGCCACCAAGCCAGGAGACATTTGCAGAGGACTTCCCAGACCAAAAGTCTTCAAGGAGTATGTGGCTTGTTCATGTTCATCACAGGTGAAACCAGCATTGGATTTCCCTGGATGTGCTACCAACAAGGACAAAACTAGCATTGCGTGATCAAGGTTATTCACTGGGTTCTCAGAGTGTCTTGTTTCAGCCTCGCTGGTCACAATGGCTCACATCTGTAATCCCAGCACTTTCGGAGGCTGAGATAGGAGGATCCCTTGAAGCCAGGAGTTCAAGAGTGGCCTGGACAATGTAGCAAGACCCGTCTCAACAGAAAAATTTAAAAATTATCTGGGCGTTATGGTTCATACCTGTAGTCCCAGCTACTCAGCAGGCTGAAGCTGGAGGATCACCTGAACCCAAGAGTTCAAGATTGCAATGAGCTGTGATTCAGCCTGAGCAACAGAGTGAAACTCAATCTCAAAAATATATTTACATATTTTTTTTCAGAGTGCTTGAAGAGCTGGAAAAGATGCCAACTGAACGTATTTGTCCTCTTTCATAAAGCATGGGCCTTTCATTTCTCTGTCTCTATTATAATACAAGTTGCCTTATATCTTCCCTATTTTATTTTATCATTTTTTTTGAGATAGAGTCTCACTTTGTCACCCTTGGTAGAGTGCCATGGCATCACAGCTCACAGCAACCTTAAGCAATTCTCTTGCCTCGGCCTCCCAAGTAGCTGGGATTACAGGTGCCTGCCACAACACCCAGCTATTTTTTTTTCTTTTTGGTTGTAGTTGTCATTGTTGTTTGGCAGGCCCGGGTTGGATTTGAACCTGCCAGCTCCAGTGTATGTGGCTGGTGCCCTAGCTGCTGAGCTACACGGTGCCGAGCCATCTTCTCTATTTTAATTGCTTGAAATTTTTAAGTTTTAGTTGATTTCTAAGTCCCTGGCATTTTTGCATACATTTCATTTTTATTTTCTCCTGGCTATCTCAACATTTTTAAGCTTACAAATGTTCAACAACACTTCCCAGCTCAGACTTGCACAGGGCACAGGAAAAAATGACAACCCACAAAGTCAAGGGAAAACATGCCAGTTGCTTAACCTACAAACCAGTGCAAGGGCCTCACAGCCTCTCAGTGCACACATGAGCCCTCCCTGAACACTATGGAGCCCCAACAACAACGGCCTCTGATAAAGAGATGTTTGCTGATTTGTGGTAGCTTTTATTTTATTATTTTTTCACAAAACAATTGTTCATCGTTATTTTTAATACGGTCAATCTGCTAACCAGTGAACCCGCAAAGAAGTTAATCTACTCCCACATGGCAAAGAGTTGACTATCATCAACACTACAGTTCTCTCTGGGCCTCAGTTTCTCCCTCTGTGATACAATGATGGAGCTGCTCTTTGACCTAGGCTATTGAAATTGGGCTCAAGGCCTTGGGGTTACAGGCCACAATTCCTGTCTTATCTCCACATAAATGGAGTTTAAGAAGTCTGAAAAAGGATGCCAAAATGCACAGGCAGGAGAAGTCTGCTTTTCTTGCCCCAGGGATCCCTCTTTTTCTGCAACAATGAATGACATCAAAGTTACGCTGTGGATGGCGCTTCTCCTTCTGCCCACAAAATGGGCAAACCACGTCTACCACAGCCCGTTTAAAACAAAATAAAACAAAGCAAAAAACAAATGGTGTGTGCTGGCCAGGAGGAAGTAAAAGGGAAGTGCTGAGAGACATTGAAGTGTTCCCTTGGGGATTCAGTCTAGGAATGAGGGATCAAGCAGATTCCAAGAGGTCAGATAAGTTCTACAGCTCAGCCTGGGGAAGGGCAGCACAGCAGAGCATGGACAGAGCAAGGTGCTCCTGAAACGTAAGCTAATGAAACCCGGGGAAGGGGACCGTGTGGGAGGACAGAGGAGCAGGACCAGTGTCACAGACCAGGCAATGCATCAAGCACCAAACATGCCAAGGACTCTTTCAATCTCTTCCATGACTTCATTCATTTCCATTCCTTGGTCGACAT
Organism: Arctocebus calabarensis; assembly: GCA_963573935.1. Lineage (NCBI taxonomy): Eukaryota > Metazoa > Chordata > Mammalia > Primates > Lorisidae > Arctocebus > Arctocebus calabarensis. Next base: position 69,326 of record CAUYON010088880.1, read on the forward strand.
GAGCAAACTGAGGCCCAGCAATGTTTCACAGCCTAGTGTCCATCCCAGAGCCAGCAAGTGAAGAGACTCCAGCAGTCTGGCAGCAGATCCCATGCTGTGCTCAGCTCATGTATGCGTGCCCAGAAGTTTAGATCCAGGAGTCCAAGTACTTGAAGTACTTGAACAAATATTATACGAGCACCTACCACATGCTGGGTATCGTTTTAGCCACTAGAGGCATGAAGAAGACAGATAAAAGGTTACTCCTCCAAGGAGTTGACCCTCAAAGGCTGAGAGGAGAGCTTTTCAGGAAGAGGGAATAGTCAATGCAAGGGCCCTTAGGCAGGGAAAAGTGCACGTTTGAGGAGCAGAAACAAGCACAATGTTAGGAACATGAGGCAAGGGTTGGCAATGAGGTTGGAGCAGGTGGGAAAGACGGCAGGCATGTGTGAATGCAGCCATCCCACATCCCCAGCAGGGCGAGCCTCCCAGTCAACGGTCGCATCAACCTTTCCCACGACTGCCTCTAAGTCACACTTCTCAAGTGCCCTCTTATGCTCAGACAGCACAAAAAGGCCTTCATCAGCACCAAAGGGAGAAAAAAAAAGTCGAGATTCCAACCTCCTCTTTGACAGCCCTGATGGCAAAGCCAGGCCAAGCCTTGAGATAATCTGTGCCAATTCCCTAATTCCTCCTAAGGATAAGAATGGGAAAGAATTCTCTAGAATGGGAAAATCTGGGTTTGAATGTTGACTCAGTCACTCATCCATTCTAGGCAAGTTACTTGACCTCAGTTTCCTCATCTGTAAAATAAGGAAAAGGTGAGATGACAGCAAGAATTAAAAGAGATGAAGCCCAAAGCCTGGCACCTTGTAAGTACTCAGTAAAGGGTCAGCTCAGGGGTAGGCAACCTTTTCATGTTACAAAAGTGCATTAATATAGCTTATAAACAAATAAGGCCACATTGGAGAAACTTCAAGTAGATGTACTTAAAAATGGCCATTACATGCATTTTGTGAAGAATCTAAGTACTAGGTACTTCATCAGTTCAAAAAATGAAAACTATGTGCTCGTTGTAAAGTTAACTAACGTTTTAATGACTCTGTTGTGTCTGCTTTTTGCTGTATAGAATTTGAACATCTGGCTTCACCATGCAGTTTCATTTGACCCTTTAGATGGGTATCAATCATCTGTGACCTTAAGGGCATCCTGATTTGGGTTAGGTAGAAGAATGTTGATCCTCAGCAGTAAATGGCTGAAAAGCAAAAAAAGCATTTTTCAGGTATGCTGCTGAAGGTGTGGGTATTCTACTGCATGTTTGCATATTTCAGTTGGATCTTTATTAGCATCAATGACTTTAAAATGTCATCTACTGAGGGTTAATCAACTCCATCTATAGTTCTTTTTTTTTTTTTTTTTTTTGTAGAGACAGAGTCTCACTTTATCACCCTCAGTAGAGTGCCGTGGCGTCACACAGCTCACAGCAACTTCCAACTCCCAGGCTTAGGCGAATCTCTTGCCTCGGCCTCCTGAGTAGCTGGGACTACAGGCGCCCACCACAACGCCCGGCTATTTTTCTGTTTTGCAGTTTGGCCGAGGCCGGGTTTGAACCCCCCACCTTCGGTATAATGGGCCGGCGCCCTACTTGATGAGCCACAGGCGCCGTCCCCCATCTATAGTTCTTTAGGTGCCGTGGTGATATTAATTAGGGAAAGCTGAAATGCTAATTTCAGTGTAATATCATGATTGTCCAAGTCAGCGAACTTTTCATTGTATTCTCCAATAAATAGAGTCTATAACAGCTGTACATTCTTCAGACGATTTCCATAGATCATCCTGCTCATCAATGACCTTTGATAGCTGGGGAAAATATTCATCCAAAATTCCTTTTGAAGAAGAAAGGCTTGAATTTTTTGCCATGTCACATACATAGTATAGACTTAGTTTTACCTTGCAAAGAAATATTCAAGTCGTTTTGATTGGACATGATAGCACACAGAAATGCTGCATTCCTATAGAAATCTTCTTTCAATAATTCACTTGCTGATTCTGTTCTTCATAAAATTTAACTATCTATTCACACAGAGAGAAAATGCTGGCAAACACCTGTTCCTATGATAGCCAATGCACTTTAGAATGACATGACAAATCCACACTGAATACCTCATCAGTCAACTTTAGCATGTTAGGAAACTGATGATGGGGCGGCGCCTGTGGCTCAAAGGAGTAGGGCGCCAGCCCCGTATGCCGGAGGTGGTGGGTTCAAACCTAGTCCTGGCCAAAAAAAAAAGGAAACTGATGATATTGGCTTGTACTTACGTGAATATAGCTAGCAACACTTACACTTGTTTCAAACAGTAGCTTTAGCACAGAGATATTGCTGATGGAAGATACAGGCAAAAGAAATGAGAGCATCTGGGTCTATTAATACATTTTTTACCTGTGCAATAAACCCTCCATGTTTTCCTGTCATGGAAGGTGCACTGTCTGTATATATACACACTAAATTTACCAAATTCAGTCTAACTTCACATTTATCTTCAAAGTAATAAAGAAGATATTGAAGATATTCCCTTCATTCTGTTTGCAAGTGTCCATAGTACACTCTTGCAAATACCATCCGTAATACATTTAAGATGGTCACCATCTTAAAGATTTATATTTGTAGCAAAGAAAATCTTCTATTATGACATGAATGAAGTATAAAACTAATACCCAGCCTATCAGTTGATTCATCCAAAGCAATTGAAGAATAGTTCATGCTGCCTTTCAGTTATGGTTCTCCTTGCAAGAGGCAGTTGTCTGTACTTTGAAACGTTCTCGGAGTTTAAGCATCCTCCAAGTTTGACAAGGCATTCCTTCCCAACTTCTACGCCACTGAATGTCTTCCCTTTTTCCTGAGTATATCAGCTACTGATACTTTGTAAGTTGCTTGAGTAGCATTATTTCTAGTTCTTACTGCTGCTTGGAAAGAACTGTCTTCACTTTTGCTTTTCATCTTTCAATTTCGGGCAGCGCCTGTGGCTCATCGAGTAGGGCGCCGGCCCCATATACCGAAGGTGGGGGGTTCAAACCCAGCCTCGGCCGAACTGCAAAACAGAAAAACAGCCGGGTGTTGTGGCGGGTGCCTGTGGCCCAGCTACTCGGGAGGCCAAGGCAAGAGAATCACCTAAGCCCAGGAGTTGGAGGTTGCTGTGAGCTATGTGACGCCATGGCACTCTACCAAGGGTACCAAGGGCAATAAAGTGAGACTCTGTCTCTACAAAAAAAAAGTCTTTCAATTTCTGCAGCACAACCTTCTGCCTCTTTCCTTCTCATTTGAGATATTTGTGGTCCTTAGGAGTGTTATAATACTGACAAGCATTGTGTTTCTTTAATGCTGTTATTGCAGTATCACAAAGCAAGCAAATCATCTTATCTTTAGGAGAAGTAAGTTAATATTAGAATTCCCAATCTTCATTAAAAAAATTAATTTTCTTTCTTCAGCATTCCCTTGGTCTTCTTTGACATGATGGGCTGTTAAGCAGACAGAATGAAAACATACTGTCTAGCTGTGCAACTGCTCACAAAATCCACTTCAAACAGAAACACAGTGCACTGTTGTCAAAATCTTAAAACAGTCTAGTGTACTTGACCCTCATAAACTCACCAACCAGCCTTGTGCAGTAGTGGTACCAGCTGGGGAGGGGAAGTTAGAACTAAATCAGGAGTGCAGCAACCATCCAATCAGCCCTTACAGCTTCCTCAGCTTCTATTGTGCTGGGCAATCTGGGAGGATTATGTCATTGAAACTTATTTTATTCTTTGGTATTTCAAATACATTCATTACAAAAATAAAATAAAAATATACAAGATAAAAACGTATTGACAAAAATAAAAGGATATGTTCTATAAAATACGGATTCCTTCAGAAGGCTGCGCTTGAGGACCTAGAAGCCACAAGTGTCCTTAAGGCTGCAGGCTCCCCACCCCGGGGTTAGCTATTATTACAGTTGTTGTGTTGATTTAAACACAGATATTGGCCCTGTGTGCACATCCACATAGGGATTAAGATGAATTTGGCACTAGGACACCTCCAGCGACAAGAATGCTACCTCCTCTTTCGAGTTTTGTCATTTGGACCTTTTTATCATACGCAGTAGCCAATTCACATTGACAATTCAAATGGAGATTATTTCTAATAAGAATAACAAAAATAACCATAGACAACACATATCTCCAACTACTGTATGCTAGGCTCTATGCTAATTGCTCACATGTTTTAATTAACTTAACCCTCACAAGACACCATGCGATATGAGTGCTATTATCTCCTCCCCATTTACAAAAGAGGAAGGAAAAGCTCTGGTGGATGACGGAGCTTGCCCAGGGTCTCACGAATAGAAAGTGGCAGGGTTGGGATTTAGTCTCCAATGCAACAGACGCTGAATGAACACCTGGACGGGTGCTGTTGGAGGCAGGAGAAAGAGATATGTCATATATCTCTATGCCAGCAAATAACCCATTAATTGCGCTGGGTTGAATAAGGTTCCTCTACATTTCATCGCAAGCCAGAAACTGTTTGGAAATAAGGTCTTTGCAGTTGAGCCCATACTGAACTGGGGTGGCCCTTTTTTTTTCTTTTTTTTTGAGACAGAGTCTCACTCAGTCGCCCTGGGTAGAGTGCTGTGGCATTTGAGGAAACAACCTCAAACTCTTGGCCTCAAGCGACCCTCTTGCCTCAGCCTCCCAAGCAGTGGGACTACAGGTGCCTACCACAACACCCATCTATTTTTAGAGATGAGGTCTTACTCTGGCTCAAGCTGGTGCTGAGTTCCTGAGCTCAAGCAGTTAGGGTGAGTCTTAATCCAGTGACCGGTATCTTTACTGGAAAGGGAAGTTTGAACACAGGCACAGAAGAACACCACGTAACAACTGAAGCAGAGAACAGTCTGCAAGCCAAGAACACCACGGGTTGTCAGAAGCTACCAGAAGCCAGGAGGGAGGCAGAGAACAGCTTCTCCCTTGGAGCTTCCAAACGGCGCCAACCTTGCTGACACCTTGACCTTGGACTTCGGGCCTCCTGAACTGTGGAAGAACAGGTTAATGCTGTTTCAAGCCCACTTGGTTTGTAGTAATTTGTTCCAGCGGTCCTAGGAAACTGATACACTGATATAAAGAAGAAAATAGAAAAGACACTTTGTCAAGTCACCCCTAGCTTGGCCCTGTTTGGCAATAAGAGCTCACGTCTGAAAGCCACGGTTCCCCACTGGTGGTGAGTCGGCAGAGGACATGCCAGTAATGAATCCATTCTCGGCCTCACAGGAAGTTCAGCTTTCCTGTCAACAAAGCACAGAATGAACAGCCATCGACCTCAGGCCAGTGGGCCGTCCACCTGGCCACTGTCACAAGGCTCAGATGGAGAGAATAATTCCATGCAGGGAAGGAAAAATATAAGAGCCACCCAGCTACGTTTGCCTCTGACCAAGGACATACCAGAATCCGTGTGCTAGCAGGGACAGCTCAGAAGGAAAACATACAGGCCCACAAATCTGAGCCAAAGATTTCCCCACCAACCCACTAGACACTGAAAGCAGAAGTCCTTCAGCATCTGCCAATCCAGGTCCTTTGGAGGATCTGGCAAATGCTACATATGTTTTAACTCTTTCCCCACAGGGGGGAAAAAAATTCTATGTGCAAAATTTGGGATGCCACTTTTGGGAATTTTGAGCTCCTAAAACCCCATTTATTGCTCAACCAATGTTTATTCATGGTCCACTATGTGCCAGGCGCTGTGCTACATGCTACGAGTGAAAGTGGGGAAGAAGAGGGCACTTGGCTTCCTCCAGTTCAGAGCTAGACAGGAAGTGTAGCTTTCTGTGGCTGTCATAACATATGATCACAAACTGGATGGCTTAAAACAACAGTTCAGGGGACTAACGGTCTGAAGCCAAGTGGGGCAGCGCGGGTTCTTCTGCAGGCTCTCAGGGAGGATCTGCTGCCTGCCAGCCCCTCGTCCGCTGGCAGTTGCTGCCTGTCCTTACAGTTCTTGGCTTGTGGTTGCCTCTCTCCAATCTCTGCCTCTATCCTCACGTTCCCTTTCATGTGTGTCTCTCTGTTGTCTGCCCTCCTGACAAGGACACTAGCTGCTGGGTTTAGGTCCCACCCTACACTGTAATCTCTAATCAAGATCCTTCACTGGTAACATTGGCAAAGGCCCAGTAACCAAAGAGCTCACTGACCCATTGAGAGTGGATATGAATTTGGGGAGGGTGCTATTCAACCCAACACAGGCGGTCCGGATGATTAAATAATCACCCTTGAAAGCAGCAAAGACGATGACAGGGAACACCTGCGGCATCTGAGAACCCTTTCCTGAAGCCCTGGTGTAGAATTGAGACCTGAACAGTGAGTAGGAGCTACTGACACGGAGGAAGGGGAGACGCAGCAGGAGGAGTCACGTGAGACCCACACAGGCGGAGGCAAGAAGAGAGAAGGGGTGACGGGAGAACCAGTTTGTGAGATGTAGAACAGAGTTTGGATTTTTTTCCTGAGGGCCACAAAATGCCTCTGAAGGACTGGAAGTAGAAGGGTGTTTCTACAAAGTTTGCCTTGGCAGAGGTGAGGAGGAAGAACTGGAGTGGGTGAGACCAGATGCAGGGACCCACCCACCCAAGGTCCCATATACCTCGGGGAAAAGCTCCAAGCTTGAGGATGTAAGTGATTGAAACTCTGTGAAGACGCCCTGGGCGTTCTCCTAACCAACTAGCTGGAAGGATTCCCCCTGAGCCAACTGGAAGATCCCGATGCAGACAGGATCCGAGCTGACCCATCAGACCAACATTAGTCCAAACATCTGGAAGCTCTGACACCCGTTCTCCATCTAAGTGGCATCAGAAAAAAAATCTGTGATGACTGTCTTAAAAACACGGGGACCATAAGACCACATGCCACTCCCCTTTTGCAGACCCTTAGAGTTAAGTATGTCTTAAATGTAAGTTACCTCTTTCTTAAATAAGTCTGTGTGCTTCCCAAACTCTTAGTTGCTCTTCAAAGTCCATCTTCTCCCTTGAACTCCCAGGCTGAACTGAACTCCCTGAACTCCCAAAACTCTTGATGCAGAGTCAGGTACGTCTTGCTTATAATTCTTACTTCCCTTTTAATCTATCTCCTCTGCCAAACAATTAGTTACTTGAGGGAAAGGATTTTTATCTTTTTCCCCTCTATTCCCACCACACATAATTTTTGTTATGGGATGGATGGATGGACGGATGGACAGAGGATGGATAGCTGGATGGATGGATGGATGGACAGATAGATTTTTTTCATGGTGCTCTACTGGCTTCAAACCAAATCAATTAATATATTAATGAAATTAGCAGGGCTCCATCAATTGCTCTTTGAGAGCTTTATGCTCCCCCTACCACATGAATTAGGGTAAGACATCCGAAGAGACACTTGTTTGGCATCCTCAAGACTCACCTCATTCCTTCCGAAGCCATCTTATCGAGGTTGGGAGTGTACTTTGTTTCTGCCCAGTTTGCTCCCAGGTCACCCCACCCCATGTCATCGGCCAAAATGATCACGAAATTCGGTTTCTGGCTTCTTGTTTTCCCACTAATATAAAAATCCACAAAAGGATAAAGAAATCCTGACAAACTCACTCCCACCAACAAAACCTTTAAGAAAAGCCAGCCCATGGTGGTGACGGTAGGATCCCAATTGTTGAGACTTTTCCAAGAGCTCGTTTCTGTTCACTTTCAAAGCAGGAAGTCCCTGAGGAGTAAGGATGGAGTTTGCAAGATGGTATTGGTGACAGTGGTAGTGGTGGTGACAATGGCTGCAAGGGTGATGGGGACTACACAAATAAGAGCCCCATCTGGAATCCTAATCCAAGAGTGTCAGGAAACTTGTGACTCCTAATTTGGCTTGATCATCTGCAATCAATTTCTTCATCACGGCTCACATTAAGGTGACAGGTTATGCTTGACAGTTAAACACCAGTGTCAATGACTGCCGTTTGACACCTAGAAAGTGACCCGTCTGTATTCAGGAGTGTTAAGAGCCACAGCACAGCTTTGCATCTGTTTGGGACTCCATCTGGTGACTGCAGGATGAATTCTTGCATCTGCAGAACACCTGGATAGTCTAGAAGCCGCGGTCAGCCCCAAGTTCAGGTTCTGTGCTCCAGATGGTGGAGGGCTTCATGTTTCTGTAAAGTTTCCTGAAAGAACAAAAATTGACAAGAAAGCAGAGTTAAAATTGCCAGTGCAGCTGTGTTTTACTCAGTAGCTTAGGAAATAATCACTTTTCCATGCCAACAGATGTTTTCCTTTTTATTCAAATATTTAACTGGTTCATCAGTTTCTCCACCTGAAAAATAATAGTGGCAATAATAATATTTGCAATGGGCCAATAGTCACAGGGTTAGAAGCAACATCAGAGATGATCTCTCTCAACCCACTCACTGTATCGATGAGGATATGGGGCAATATTAGAAGGCTAAGGGGAACGAGGAATGGCCCCAAATCTGCTTACCCACTTTTGCTCCCACACTTCTCTGATTCACAAGAAATTTCTAAATTATTTATGCCTTTATCAAACCTGTTGAGAATTCTTGAAGAAAGAGTGTGAGTGACCCTTGTTACCAAGACACAATTCTTTGTTAATAGTCATGCTATAACCTAACATTCCTATATAAAATGCTTGATAGAAATTACCCGGGAAGGTGGGGGGAGAAGGAAAGGAATTATAAAAAATAAGTTTAATACAGAATCTAGGTAGGGGATATATAGGTGCTCACTGGAGAACTCTTCCATTTTTTTTTTATTTTTTATAGAGACAGGGTCTCACATGTTGCCCAGGCTGGTCTTGAACTCCTGGGATTAAGAGATCCTCCCACCTCAGCCTCCTGAGTTGCTGGGATTATAAGTGTAAGCCTCCACACCCAGCTAGAACTCTTTCAATTTTGCTGTAGATTTATAATTTTCATAACAAAATGTTAGGGAAAAAATTTCAAAACAATTTTCTTTAATGGGAATGTGTCCCTTGAATATCTTGACCATGTAATTTGTAGGTAAGAAAATCTAAAGACACATTCGACCCAGTATTGCTCACACATGGACGTATATATGAGTTAGCAGGGGATTTCATTTATTAAAATGCAGATTGGGTAGGTAAGGCTGGGGCCTGGAATCTGGTTCTAACAAGCCCAGGTGAGCCCCATACCGCTCACACTTTGAGCAGCAAGATACTAGAAAATAAACACATCATGAGTCTGGTCCCAGAAGAAAAAGGAAACTGTTTAACCCAACTAAAGATGACTCAGCTTCAGCAGACAAACACAAAGCAACATATCAGATCAGGTTTTAAAAGACAGGAACTGAAGGTTATACTTTAAGTTTCAGGTTGCAAATGGAGTCGAGAATAAAACCATAGTACTGCTGGTTTCCTTAAAAGCCCTAAATTTGCAAGTTTAATAAGGGGACACAAAGTTGAAATTCTAGACTGAATAAAAACTGTACTTGCACACCCGACCCATGGAGGGGATTAAAGGAGAATTGACTTGTAACATATTAAAGAGGCTACTAGAACCACTGCGTGTCCCTGTCAGCCAACTCTATGGTCAATCCAAGTTGCTGAGGGTAGTTGGACGTATATAAATTCTGGAAGACTTAGATAAAAATGAAAAGGTCTGTCAGATACACACTTAAATCAAAACAAAAGAAGTCCAAGTAAAGAGTCATGGTCATCTGCAGGCCAATGAATCTATTGTTCAGAAATGCAAATTCTTCTGTTTTCTAAAAGGAGAGTTATTATTTCAAATTCAATTAGATTCAACTGGTATTTGTTGATCTTGAGGCCCCAAAGACTTCTCCCTTTCTAGAAGAAAGAGCCTTTGCACGAGGAGGGTGCTGAACAAACCCTTGTTGACCTGCTGGTTGAGTCCCAGTTCCTTCCACTGGCCCGTGACCATGAACCACACACGGGAGAACTTTTCTTTCAAAGCTACTTAGCTTGGAACAGGAGAGCGGGCTCATTCTTGTGCAAGTAATCCATTTTGGAATGACCCATACTACAAGACCTCAGGGGGAAAAAATTCACTTAAGAAAAGAAGCTAAAATTAAGGTGGGAACATAAATAAACAGATTGTGTTTCTTTAGAGTTCTGTAATCGAACATTCCTTTGAGGATTTTCAAAGAGAATCACTAACACTTTAATTTTTCATAGACTGGAAAGAAGCTAATTTAGCCAGCACACCACTGCAATATGCTTCACCCTCACACCTCCAGGGAGACAGTGCATCCTGTCCCCCCATTCATTGAAAAGGCAAACCAGACATTCAAAGAATGGACTCTAGGGCAAGGCCGTGGATGAAGAGCTGAGCTCAAATTCTGAGCTTGGATCCCCTAAAGAAATGGGCCCCAATCCCTGCCCTTCAACATTATCTGATGTTACTTTCCCAAACTTTTCTTTACTTGTCACTCTCAGGAAGGAGAGGTGAGCCTCTAGCACAAAGCTGTCTCCTGGCTATGAAGAAAGGGGGAAATATTTGCCAAATGAAGCATTCACCCTCCTTCTACCAGGGTGGAAGGTACTTGGCCCTTTACTCAATAAATCCCACAGCGAAGGCCCATTTGTCTGATCAGAGCACAAGCACAGGCAGCTCCCTGTATCTCACTGCTCCGCAGGCAGGAGAGGGAACTTTACTTGCTAATCAGCTTTGCTAACATTCATGTTCTCCTCCACAACCCCCATTTTAAAGCAGGCCTGTTCAATATGCTGAAGTTTGACCTCCTTTCGTTTTCCAGGCTTGGTTGTGAGTGACCAACAGGCCAGAAGGGTGAGGAGTGACTAGGATAAGGCAACCTGAAGATCTGCTGAGCCGGGTCTGAATAAGCCAGAGCTGGAAGTCCTTGGGCTTCCCGAGCCACTCACTCCATCACCTGACCCTGGGTCCCAGGGGTCTCTCTGTGGCCAAGCATCCTCCTAGAGAACCTTGAAAACAGCTGAAATAACAAGGAGGTCAGGCAGACCTTTCTGGCAGAGGGCTCTGTTGGTTTTCCAGAGACAAAAGCTTCAGATGAGCTGAGGCCAAAAAAGACAAAAAAACAGGGGGAGTGGGTCTCTGGTTGCAGAGTGCTGTTGCACCTGTCAAATCAGACCACTGTGTGTGTGCCGGCTAGAGGCAGGGAGTCACCCAGGGCTGCCAGGAGGGGCCCACGTGTGGTCTGAAATGATTCCCCCATGCATTCAGTCATTTGTCCACCAAATGTACACCGAGTGACAGTCTCAAACTAGGCAGTGTCTACAGCCACAAATGGAACACAAAAAATCCCTGCCCTCACACCACTTACTTTTCAGTGGCAAGGGGGGGGGGAGGGGGTAGGAGAAATGAAATCAGTAAAATGTAAATACCATAGGAAAATTCATGGCCTGGTGCAGTGGCTCGCACCTGTAATCCTAGCACTCTGGGAGGCCAAGGCAAGTAGAATGCTTGAGCTCAGGAGTTTGACACCACTCTGAGCAAGATCAAGACCCTATCTCTCCTAAAAATAGAAAAACTATTTGTTCCAGGCATTGTGGCAGGAACCTGTGGTCCCAGCTACTTGGGAGGCTAAGGCAAAAGGCTCGCTTGAACCCAGGAGTTTGAGATTGCTGTGGGCTATAGTGACGCCACTGCACTCTATCCAGGGCGACAGAGTAAGACTGTGTTTCAAAAGAAAAAGAAAATCAAAACAGGAAGAGGATGAGGCCTGTGGGGAGTGGGCAGGTGCAAAGTTAAAGGGAGTGGCAAGGAAAAATTTTATGGAGAAAGTGATGTTTGGGCAAGGATCTGTAGGAGGTAAAGGAGGAAGCCATATAGCTAGCTATCAGGATGTCTTGCAGGGAAGCTACAGACTTCAGCAAAGGCCAAGCTCTGGCACATGTGAAGAGCACCAAAGAAACCACCGGTGGCCAGGTACAGCGCCTGTATGTAGACCCAGCTAATCAGAAGGCTGAGGCAGGAGGAGTGTGTGAGCCCAGGAATTTTGCATTGCAGTGAGCTATGATAACACCACTGCATTCTAGCCAGGGTGACAGAGTGAGACTCTGTCTCCAAAAAAGAAATAAAAAGAAGAAGCTACTGGAGAAGCAGCAGAGGAAGGAGGGGCAAGGATTAGGCAGAGTCTTCAGAAAGGAAACAGGAAGCTTTTGCTGTATGCAATGGGAAGCCAGAGAAAAGACTGAGCAACCATGGCAAAAAGGATTTGACTATAACATGCTCCAGAAAACACAGTCCCTGATGCCAGGCAGCAGGTAAGGGAGAGGCTGAGAAATTAGGAGTCCGTTGCATCAGTGTAGGTGAGTCTAGGTGAGAAATAGTGCTAAGGTGAGAATGAGACAAAGGAAGATGCTAGGGCACAAAATTTAAGGAGGCAGTACTCTTCAGGAGGCCACCCTGCACTGGCAGACCCAGGCAGCAAACACCTCCTTACATTTTGTCTCACCCTAGTTCAAGCCCAGGTAGGGAGGGAAACTCAGTTTCCATTGCAGTCAGGACAAATGAATTATAAGATCTACATGTAAAACACATCCTCACAACCTCTCCCTTTGCCCTGAGACCCCAACATGTCATTCTGGGGCTGCCCCAATTCGGAAAGATTGCTTTCTTACAGTATGAGGGCAGAGGCATAGTCTTAGCTCAACAGAGGGTGCCAAAGTCATCTTTGATTGAATGCCTCCATCTAGGCTGGGAGAACAATACCATTTAGATAATTAAAAAGCTTTTAAAAGGGGGGGTGGTGCCTGTGGCTCAAAAGAGTAGGGTACTGACCCCATAAGCCGGAGGTGGCAGGTTCAAACCGAGCCCCAGCCAAAAACTGCAAAAAAAAAAAAAGGAGGTAGTGTGGTGGTTCATGCCTATAATAGCACTCCAGGAGGCCAAGATGGGAGGTCAAAAAGGAGGCAGTGGGTGGTTCACATCTATAATCCTAGCACTCTGGGAGGCCAGACAGCTTGAGCTCACTCATTCTAGACCAGCCTGAGCAAGAGCAAGACCCAGTTTCTAAAAATAGCTGGGTATCATAGTAGGTGCCTATAGTCCCAGCTACTCAGGAGGCTAAGACAAAATGATCAATTGAGCCCAAGAGTTTGAGGTTGCTGTGAGCTATGACAGCACTGCACTCTACTCAGGGCAACAAAGTAAGACTCTGTCTCAAAAAAAAAGAAACCTTGGAGACTTCAAGGCAGACCCAATTGTTGGGAATATCACTTTTGTGGACCCAACAATGCCAGGAAACCCACCCATAAGGGGCATATGACATCCTGCCTGGTTTTAGGCTAGAACCACCTGTTGATGCTGTCACAGAAGGAAGTCATGATGTTGCAGGTGCCAGTTTGAAACAGCTAGGTGGCATTGTTTTCATGCATCTGAAAACGCAGTAGGCCTGAGGAAATTATATCTGGGTCCTGGTGCACAGATTAGAAAAGCAGAGAACAGGCTCAGCACCTGTGGCTCAAGAGGCTAAGGCGCCAGCCACATACACCTGAGCTGGTGGGTTCAAATCCAGCCTGGGCCCACCAAACAACAATGGCGGCTGCAACCAAAAAATAGCCAGGCATTGTGGCGGGCACCTGTAGTCCCAGCTACTTGGGAGGCTGAGGCAAGAGAATCGCTTGAGCCCAGGAGTTGGAGATTGCTGTGAGCTGTGATGCCACAGCACTCTATCCAGGGTGACAGCTTGAGGCTCTGTCTCAAAAATTAAAAAAAAAAAAGAAAGAAAAGCAGAGAACAGATGGACCTCCGAACAGCATCTTTCCTCTGAAATTCTGTCCTCCACATGGGAGGACAAACGTTGAGTGGTTCATACAAAAGAGTTCAAGGCCAATTACCTGAAATCCACT
>CAUYON010088881.1:0-23635 GCA_963573935.1 Arctocebus calabarensis
TCTAACTAACATTTCCTCCAAAGTGGTCACCCTTAGAAGATAAAAGACAACTATTTCCTATTTTGAAAACTGGTAAATACAAGAAAAGAATAAAGCATTTATTCTGTCCTTCCAATGTGAAAACTGTACTGCTGGATAACAGCTAATTAGTAAACAATGAGTTTTTTGTTTTTTTTTTTTTTTTTTTTGAGACAGAGCCTCAAGCTGTCACCCTGGATAGAGTGCAGTAGCATCACAGCTCACAGCAACCTCCAATTCCTGGGCTCAAGCGAGTCTCTTGCCTCTGCCTCCCAAGTAGCTGGGACCACAGGCGCCCGTCACAACGCCCGGCCATTTTTTGGTTGCAGCCGTCATTATTCTTTGGTGGGCCCGGGCTGGATTCGAACCCACCAGCTCAGCTGTACGTGGCTGGTGCCTTAGCCCGCTGAGCCACAGGCGCCGAGCCAACAATGAGTTTTTACATAGAAGTATTCCAGTCACTATAATCAAGGAAGAATGACTGAAATGGAACATTACTATTTTACAAGCCTTAATAGATTAACCTACCAAGACAGTAAGCACAAATAGTTAATAAAGTTAACAGATAACCAGACTTTAGCTTCCTCATAGAAGAACAAAACATTGCCAGCACCACCACCCCCAATCGAACCTGAATTTGATCAAGCCTTTATATTTACTATATCTAACTACCAATTTACAAAAATACAAATGAGAGAAAAACAAATTCAATTATACCACAGCACGAAATCCGCAAAATCCAGGTTTCTTCAACCTGGGAACAAATGAAATTCAAAGGGGGAAACTCTAGATTGAGGGATTGAAAGATACACTTAAACTTTAATTTTTTTAAATGCCAAAACTAAAGTGTTTAGGGGTACAAATTTGGGTAACAAAACTACAAAAGAAAGCAAGAAAGGTTTCATCATAAAAATGCAAACTGGATATACAGATGGCTTAAAAAAGTACTATCAGCAAAAGAATAAAACTTTTTAAAATATGCCAGTATTAGTCTATTGAATTTAAAATCAGACTAAAAATATTTCTAAGATGCGTATCATAGCATAATTTATATAAGAAAAATGAAAAGAGCTATTTCCAAAAATAGTATAATAACAAATTACAAGGACATTCATACAATTAAATAAAGAACAGTCATTAAAAAGTAAGAGCTGAGATTTGGAAAAGCAAAATAGCCCATTTAAATCACTATAGGCAGGTATATCTTATAAGTTACTAATTTCACTGCAAGATAGATCCCTAAAAAAAATGTGCAAACATATGTACCAAAATCTATACGAAAGAATATTCATGGCAATATTATTCATACCAGTCAAAAAGGAAAAACAACACAAATGTCCATTAAATAATGAATGAATAAAATGTGGTATATCCATAAAAACAGAATATTATTCAACTATAAAAAGAATGAAGTACTGATACATGCTACAGTATGAATGAATGCTGAAAACATTAAGCCAGGTAAAAGATGTCACAAAAGATACACATACACATGGTACGATCTCATTTGTATGAAATGTTCAGAACAGGTAAAACCATAGAGATAGAAAGTAAAACAGGAGTTGACCAGAACTGGGGTCAAGGAAGACTGAGGAATAATTACTAATTGGCTCAGAGTTTCTTCTAGAAAGGATAAAAATGTTCTAAAATTAGGTAGTGATGGCTGCACAACTGTGAATATATTTTAAATCCCTGAATAATAAAATAAAATAATACATAAAAATAAGTTGGTCACTTTGATAACTCTTCCTTAAAAGTTAAACATTTCAGAGGGCCGTGCCTGTGGCTCAAAGGAGTAGGGTGCCGGCCCCATATACTGGAAGTGGCGGGTTCAAAAACCGGCCCCGGACAAAAACTGCCAAAAAAAAGTTAAACATTTCATACACATAAATGTAATGGCACATGATATGTCCTTTACCAAACAGATAACCATATGAAGGCCATGACTATAATCTGAGTTACTTTTTTCAACTATATTATGTTTCACTGCTGATTTGCTTCCTCAGATTCATTAATAATTACCTCAATAATCAACAGATCCTATCTCAATTAACACTTGATTAAAACCTACTTAGAAGTAAATAAAGATCAAAAGATACAATACATCAATTTATGAAATGATTAACTAGAAACAGCAATGAATCTGCTACTATGAAAGCAATTTAAAGCTAAAGTAGAACAAATACTTTTATTACCATCATTATTTAATCAAGTAAATTATCACAGTACATAATTTGCCACAAAAAATTTTGATTTTAGTGGTACATAACAGAATTTCTATTCATTGCCTACAGAAAAAAGATAAAAAGAGTGGGAAGTGACACTCAAACTTATAAAAAAGTAATTGTAAATGCGTTTTAAATGGCATGGCCATCAAGGTGTCAAATTTTTGCCTCCAAATTGCCTTTTACAATCAAGGTTATCAAATTCCTGGATCATAAGCCTTCTGAACAAGCACTGGCATACACCTAATCTTACTTAGGACACTTATTCAAAATGTTGCTGTGAACTATGATACCACCTCACCCTTGACTCCAAGGTCAACAAACTGAAACTCTGTCTCAGAAAAATAAAATACATAGAAGTATAAAAAAATCTTTTAGAGAAGTGAAGCTGGTGAAGGATATAACAGAAAAGGTGGCAAAACAGAATCATAAATTCTTTAACCCACAATCAAGAGGTGGAATATTACCTTACATTACAGGTAACGTGTAAGAATTGTAGAAGAATTTTCAAAATATTTGTTGTAGATTACTTTTAAAGATAGGCTGATTAATGTAACATAAACTTCTAATATTAATATGTATGTATCCTTAAATGGGTCAATGAATTTACTATGTTTCCACCATGTAAATCACAAAGGGCAGATAGGGAATAATGACATACTGATAATCAAGCCAATTCTTTATTTAAAAAAAAAAATCAAGTCAGAAAAAATTGCAAGTAAGACTTGCTTCCAAATGCCAATTTAAGTAAGTATTACATATTTTATCTATGTGGACATACTGTTTAGGGATATTAAACAAGTGTACTGAATCAGATCTTACTAAAAATAACTCCATTGTTACCATGTGAATGAAGGATAGGACTTTTAGCACACAAAATCAACTCTTACAAATAAAGCACTTATCAAAAAAGGAAATAAATTTACAAAGTTAGTACGCTTACCTGAACTACCCAGGGACTGTTGGCAAAGGCCATAATATCTCTTTCTTCCCAGAAAAAAGCAGAATCTGATCTTTTTATCATTTCAAACTTACTAAGAAGCTTCATAGCATAAACCTTCTGTGATGCCTTATGACGAACCTGTTGATTTTTTAAAACACAAACATTATTAATATTTTAGTTTTATGAGAAAGGTGAACAGATCATACTAGAATGCTATTATCAAAGACTTCAACTGCGAAACAAAATGATCCTTAGCTAATAAAAAGTAAAAGCAATACATTTTTAATGAAAGAAACAAAAAAAAATTTCAAAGGAAAAAACTAGCAACAATACTGTTATTTGATTAGTCAGTTCTATCTTCCCCATTAGACTATAAATTCCATAAAGGCAAGGAGAAAATCTATTTTTGCCTACATTTTTAATTCCCACGACATAGCAAACTGTCTGCCAGAGATAATAAATAATGATAATAGTTAATATTTATTGGATAATAGTAAATAATAACTGTTAATATTTATTCTTGACTATCTAATAGGAATGTCTAATACTAAAACTCCTAATCTTCACCCTCAATGTATTCCTCCCAGTCGTCCTCATTTCAGTAAACAGAGGCTACATCCTTCTAGTTGCTTTAGGCGAAAGTCCTATAGCACTTCTTTTTCTCTCAAACTTATCAAATTTATTAGCAAATCTTGTCAGCTCTACCTTCAAGTAGTTTCAGAATCCAGTAATTTCTAACTACCTCCACTGATACATAGTAAGTATCACCCTGGTCTAACAGATTTTATTTCAATTATCAGCAATATCCTCAATTAGTTTTCCCTACTGCCTCTCTCACCTACCCACAGTCTAGTGATCCTTCTAAAACCATTTTCTGTGCCTCCTCTACTTAAAACCCTCCAAAGGCTTCACATGTGATCTCTGCATGTGCTGCTCCCTCTTCTAGAATCACTGCCTCTAGCTGGGCTCAATCTCTCACTTCCTTAAAATCCCTATTCAAATGCTGCCTTTTCAGTGAGGACTACTCCGCTCAAGATAACCTTTCAATTTACAACCTTCAACTCACTGCCCTGCTCTGCTGCCAGCATACTCCCCATTCCACTCTTCATGCTTCTGCTCCACTGCACTTTAGTTTAAACCCACTGAAGGTAAGAATTGTTCACTGCTTAATCCCCACTGTCTAGGATATTGCTTGATACATAAACAACCTTTCAATAAATATTTGCTGAGAGAATGAATTCACTGAGTACTTAACATGTGTCAGGTATTGTGTGTTTTGACATATGTATTAATATATTTAGACATATTATTTCTCCCATGTTACCAAAGGGAAATTTGAAGCACAAAGAAGTTAAATTGCCTGAGGACTATATAGATAACGATTTAAAAGTAGTCTGCATCCAGAATCTGTACTATTTATACATATGTATACCCACAAATAGGAATTTCCCCAAATAGGGCCAGATTATATCTGTCAACCTAGTATTCTACCTAATTTGTGTTGCTTTTCCCAAGTATGCCAGCTTTTGTGTAAAAGATCGTCTGGTCACCCTACTTAGTGTTGGAGGAAAGACGGTAAGACGAAATCAAGCTCCTAACCATAACCTGTGTGGCTGTCAATAATCTAGCCAATGCTCACGTTCCCAATTTCAATCTCATCACTTTCTTCTCCTTTTGTTCATACTTCAAGGACACTTATCTTCTTTCTGTTCCTTTAATATAACAAAACTTTCCTCAGGATCTTTACAGGTACTAACAAAGTATCCAAAAACCTATCATAGTCCCTGACTCCACCTCTACTCCAAGAATACCAGCTCCCTATTCACTCCACTAAAATATAAAACTCCTCAAAGAGGCTGTCTCCAACCAACCTGTCCAAAGTAAGAACTCTGCGTGTTCTTCCTCAGAACCTCACTTGTTTTCCTCCTAGTAACTACCATAATTTGTAATGTTTAAAGTTGTTTCTTTGTATTTTTTCCCATGTTAGAATGTAAACTCAACAATGGTGGGGGTTATTCATAACTATTTTGTTCTCCATTATATCCTTAGTACCAAGTGTAATTCACAATAAAAGACACTCTCTAAATCTCACTAAAATTTGACAAGTAAATTAATAGCTGATAAATTTTTACTTGACAACTAACTGAACTATGAATTTCCAGTTTAAAAAAAGATTCAGCAGATTTCTTGCTATCTTTTGCCAAATACTATCCATGTCTAGAATCAATATTTACATTGATGAAAATAAGGTAAACCAAACGTATGTTCATGTCTTTCCCAGAGATGACAAGGAAGAAACACTTTACAAATCAGATATGATATAATATGCAAAAAGGGGTGGCGCCTGTGGCTCAAAGGAGTAGGGCGCCAGCCCCATATGGCAGAGGTGGTGGGTTCAAACCCAGCCTCAGCCAAAAACTGCAAACAAAAAATAAATAAATAAATATAAAAAATAAAATCCAATCAAATTTTAGAAAATCATAAAATACTGTAATTCTTCAGTAAGTTTTTCCCCCAATAAAAGTCAGGTAAGAAATTGTATTTATTCAGTGTGTATCAACAAATCACTCATAGAAAACACAGAAAAGTCCTAAGATGACACAATATTTATAAATACAAATATTTATTACTAATAATCATGCACTTCTGGTTATGGAGTATACCAGTTATTGTAAACAACCATTAAAATGGCAAAATACAAGAAGTAAGTGTTTTCTGGTATTGTAAAATATGCAGTATATAGCTATAATTCCCAAGAGAAGAGAAACTTACCAAATCAACCCCATTAATTGCCCAGAAACTCTGATTATCAAAGTCATTATCCCAACCAGTGCACAGCAAGTGATTGTCTAAGCAAAGCACAGTGGTCCTGCGGAGTTGAGGAGGCACAGATCAGAGTTCAAGACAAATAAGGCAGCTAAATTATGCTGGGCAGGAAACTGGAAAGTAAGGTGCTACACAGAGGAATGCCCCAGAAATCATATCTGAGTATTTGGCTAAAGGCTAGTTTACCTAGAGAGACAGTACTTCAGGTTTACTAGAGAGTAACTGCTATGGGGTGGATAGAAGAACAAAAATACCAGAGATTAAGCAGCATTGGAAGAATAAGAATTCCAGCCTTTAAGCAGAAGTGGAGAAACTTTATCAATTCTTAGACATCCAACTGACACAATAATATAAGAAAGAACCACGCTCTAAGTAAGACCTACTCTAGTACTACCTAACAAAGCCTAATACTAAACCCTAAAGATCAGAGATTGAAGAGATTTAAAGGTTGAATCCTACCAAGTTAAATGAACTTGGTAAAGAGCTTGATCTTTCACACATATCTCCACACTATAAAATCAAGCCTCATGAGTTAAGGATTACCAGCAAGTAATTGGGCAGCATATTCAAACAAAAATCAATGGTACTCAAAGAAAAATAAAATCCAGAATTTCTACCATCCACAAGGTACAATATACTATAATTTAAAAATTACTAAATAGGCAAAAAGGAAAATGTGACTCATCATCAAGAAAAAATCATTGGGTTGTGCCTCTGGCTCAAAGGAGTAGGGCGCCGGCCCATATACCGGTGGTGGCGGGTTCAAGCCCAGCCCTGCCCCCAAACTGCAAAACTAAAAAAAGAAAAAACACTCAGTCATGTTTTTTAAAAGATGTTAGATTTAGCTAATTATTTATTTAAAATAATTATTATAAATCTATTCAAAGAAATAAAGGAAAATATGTTAAAGAAACAAAAGAAAATACAATGAGTAAAGAAGTATCAACAGAAAATCAGAAACTATAAAAAACCAATTGATGTGGCTTAGCACCCATAGCTCAGTGATTAGGACGCCATCCACATGTACCAGGGCTGGTGAGTTTGAACCTCGCCCAGCCAGCTAAATAACAATGACAACACCACCAAAAAAAAAAAAAAAAAAGCTGGGCGTTGTGGCAGGTGCCTGCAGTCCCAGCCTCTTGGGAGATTGAGACAAGAGAATCACCAAGAGTTTGAGGGTGCTGTGAGCTGTGATACCATGGCACTCTACCAAGAGCAACAAAGTGAGACTCAAAAAATAATGATAATAATGATAATAAAATAAAACTAAAAAACCAATTGGTTTTCTAATCAATTAAACTCTATAACTGAAAAATACGATAAAATGAAATGAGAAAATCACCATTAGGGCATACATAACAGAGAAAGGAGGTAGAAAGGAAGTCATTGACCCTGAAGACAAATAAAAATGAGCAAAAAAGACGAAAATGAATAGAGACTCAGGGGACAAGACAAGTATAAACAGTCTAAAATATGTGTAAATACAAACTGATTGGCTTGGTCCCTATGGCTCATCGGGCTAAGACATCAGCCATGTACACCTTAGCTGGCATTTCGAATCCAGCCTGGGCCCACCAAACAACAAAGAGGGCTACAACCAAAAAAAACAGTCGGGCGTTATGTCGGGTTCCTGTGGTCCCAGCTACTTGGGAGGCGGAGGCAGGAGACTCGCTTGAGCCCAGGAATTGAAGGTTGCTATGAGCTGTAATGCCACAGCACTCTATCCAGGGTGACAACTTGAGGCTCTGTCTCAAAAAAAAAACAAATTGATTAAATATTCTGATTAAGAAACAGACATTATCAAAATTGGTTAAAAAGCTAGGCACCTATAGCTCAAGTGGCTAAGGCACCAGCCATATACATCAGAGCTGGCAGGTTTGAATCCAACCTGGACCTGCCAAACAACGATGACAACTACAAACAACAAAAAAAATAGCCAGGCACTGTGGCGGGCGCCTATAGTCCCAGCCACTTGGGAGGCTGAGGCAAGACAATCACTTAAGGCTAGAAGCTGGAGGTTGCTGTGAGCTGTGATGCCACTGCGCTCTATACAGGGTGACAGCTTGAGGCTCTGTCTCAAAAAAAAAAAAAAAAAAAACTGATTAAAAGGCAAGACCTAAACATATATATAGTTTAAATATAGTAAGATCAAATGAGTTGAAAACACGTGGATGAAAAGATGTACTATGCAAACAGCAAGGGAAAGAAAGTTGGCATAGCAACATAAAGCAGACTTCAAGGTCAAAAGTATTAAAAGAAATAAAGAGGGTAATTGGTATAAAAGTAGTAATTCATCAAGGAGTCACAAATCTATGTGTGTCTTTAATTAATGAGCTTTCAAATTTATAAAACAGAAAAAGAAATTGACAAATCCACAATTTCAGCTGCATATTTTAACAACGCTATCTCATCACTTGATAAAACAAGTACATAAAATGTCAGTATGGCTCTAAAGAAAATACAGTACAAAATGACGACTTACCAATTTATAATTACAAAGATTATTATAGTAATAGTCATTTCTCATTTTAAGATATTTTGAATTTGAAGTGTGAGGTATTTTGATACACTGTAACTCCAGAAAAAAGGATTGTAAATGCAAAGCACCAAATAAGTGATAAGAATCATAGCTTACATCCTTCTTCTTTGTTAAATTACCAAGGTGGAATAATAACTACTTTGCTTTTATAGCAGTGTTGTAAAACTTACAGAATGCTGAAAATAAACACATAGAAAAGCAATATAAAAACAGGTGAGAGTGGGGAGTTATGGGATAATCCCAGACTGAAAGCTAGAAATCTTTTCCACAGCAGACAGACCACATTTTTCATTGACTTGCATTGAATTAGCAGATTACATCAACGCAAATGATCATTCTAGCAATGTTAAATATAGTTTAAAATATGTTAACAATTGTTAAAAAGAAGTTGCTGTAGTACACCCTCTTCTATATATAGATTTACACCACTCTTCAAACCTTTGCTTACTCTAAGAGCAAATCAAATTTTGAGTATTTCCTAACTTCATTAGAGAAAGCAATCCATACAACATTAAGAGTCAATTACTTTACACAATCTTATTACTTATGCTTGGCTCAGAACATAAGAACAGTTTTAAGAATTCTGTTATAAAGCTATGAACAGACCCTAAAAGATATTTGTCAATTGGTAGAAAATAGCTAAATATTTATTTAAATATTTAAAACAGCAACATTTATATGAGACAACTAAATGAAAAAAAACTGGAAAAAAGACATTCATTTAAATGAATAAAGAGTTACACAAGATAGGCATAAGATGATTTCTGAATGTGAGAAAAGTGTTTAATGACTTCACTTTTAGTGATTCTTCATGCAAAACTGCTCCTTAAAACTCTCTGCTCCCAAGCATTTAAAATAATCTATTAATATGTACATGTTTACTTCATTAGCTCCTTTATGGAACAGGACACATGCTTTCATTTGTGGGACTGTCTAGTATCATTGGTCGATACAATGGTAAATTATCTAATTCAACAAAATCATATCTACAATCTGTATTATGTCTATAAAACTTTGAATGAGTAACATTTTGGAGAGATACTCTAGTTTGTAAGGTCTGAATTTCATTTAAACTGCTTTGCAAAACTGCTCCTCAAAACTCTCTGCTCCCAAGCACTTAAAATAATCTATTAATATGTACATGTCTACTTCGTTAGCTTCTTTACGGAACAGGACACATACTTTCATTTGTGGGACTGCCTAGTGCAGTCATTGGTTGGTACACTGCTAAATTATCTAATTCAACAAAATCATATCTACAATCTGTGTTATGTCTACAAAACTTTGAATAAGTGACATTTTGGAGAGATGCTCTAGTTTGTAAGGTCTGAATTTCATTTAAACTGCTTTGATAGGCCAGTTACTGACTCATAACACAAGAGCTGGGAACCACCAATTTGTAGCCTTTGACATAACTTAATCTACAGAGCAAACATTAGGAGATAACAGTCTTTACCTATGACAAATGTCCACACCATGCCTTTACAATTCATTACTGGTAATGTTAAAAAAAAAAAAAAAAAAAAACAGGGTAAAGTGCTGTTGCTTTAGGAAAGCTGGTTTCCACTGATCTTCTATTATAATCTCCCTCAGCATCTCTGTAGATGTACCTTTATTTTCTAGCTCTTTTCTAGCTCTATTCAAATAGATGGATGGATAGGTGAACAATCAGAAATAGTAGCTATTCATTATCACACTGTACAAAGCAATATTTAAAAGCACGGATTTAAATGTGAACAATCTGAACAAAGTCCTACCTATTTATAAACTATGTGACCAATTTACCTAATCTCTCTAAAATTTCAGTGGCATAATCTATACAATAATCTCATACACTTGTTACAAAAATAAAATGAGATGAGATAGCAACTATAAATACTTAGCACACAGAATATACTTAATGAAATTGTTAGCTAACTCTACCATAGACAAATGGAACTTTGCTCATTCTATAACATGTGTACCCACTCCCCTACCCCCATTCCGGCACTAGTCTATGAGTACCTAAAGGACAAAAATGTTGTTTCTATTGCTCTGAAAAGACTGGATAAGTGTAAAAACATCACCTAATTGACTATACATATGAGAAAAAAAGACCAAAAATATAAAAAATAAGGGTCAAAAAGTAAACACTAGTTATATATTGCAATTGATAAAATTTGGGATAATTTTAATTTTCTTTTTTTTTATTTGTACTTTCTATAGCTAATATGCACAATTTAAAAAAGAAAGACACTGAATAGACAAGACATTCCTAAGTGTAGCTTAAAATATGCCTGGAAAATCTTAAAATGGATCTTCTGGGCCATTTATGGGGAAAAAACCTTTGAAAATCATTGTAACCCAAGCACCTCATTTGAAGCTTTCAAATGTAAATTTTTATTATCAAAAATTACATTCTATATTGTTATAAGAAAATCTAATGTATCCAATTGTCCTATAGCAATTATTGTTTCCACCACAAATACAAGAGAAAAAAAAAAGTTTTCACATTTTCTGTCTGTGGCAGCCAAGAATGAATGAGGACTACAGAAATTATAAAAACATGGAGGAAATAATTTTTGCAACTGAGAAATTACCCTGTCAACAGTGAAGAGCGTGTTATCTTCCATAAAAGGAATAAAAAAGTTGAGTTTACATAGAAAGTATTGCAAAATCATGTCCCCTACATCTTTGCTTTCTGGTTGATTCTAACTTAAATGTCTGGTTTGAAACTAAATAAAAAGCAAGGCAGTAGATGCTCTGGAAACGATCTGAACCCAGAATTCAGAAAGCCTCACAGGCTATTCATCAATTAAAACTTTCTATATTTAAGGTTCTGTGCTATAAAAAGACAAGAAAAATCTAATTCTAGATATGATTTGTTTGCACATATATATCCGTTATCAATGTCCAGGTTGAGGTGACAAATGCCTACATGTCTTTCTGTTGCTCTACAAATACCCCTCTTCAACTGTGTGCCTGGCTAAAAAAGATACTCTTCCCAGATACAGGTGAACTATTTTAGATAAGCAGCTATAAATATCTGATGAAAATAACAAAAGTACTTGAAAAACATAATTCCTACCCTCAAAAAGTTTACAATATAAAAGGAGGAATCAAAAAAGTATACACATAAATTAAAGCACAAAGCAAAATATAGTGACTTCAATAAAATAATTATAAGGATGCAGAGGAGCGATCACACTCAGATAAAAGGTGGAAGCCAACAGTGACTCATGCGCATAATCCCAGCATTCTGGGAAGTTGAGATAGGAGGATCATTTGAGCCTAAGTTCAGGACCAGCCTTGGCAATATAGAAGATCCTATCTCTACAAAAAAATATTCTAAATTATCAGGGCATGGTGATGCCCACTTGTAGTCTCACGTACTTGGGAAGCAGAAGTGAGAGGACTGTTTGAGCCCAGGAGTCTGAGGTTTCAGTAAGCTATAATCATGCCACTGCCTACCAGCCTGGGTGACAGAGCAAGATCTTACCTTGTGGGGGAGCGGGGAGTAGAAAAAAGAGTAAAAGGAAACAGGAGTTTTCTTTATAGTGAGCCCTGAGAAACACAGAATGAAACTATATGGTTGAAGAAAGAGGCAAGAAAACAATAAACAGCATGCTTTGAAAGGAACAGCCCGCCTCAAAGGAATAGTACAGTGGAAGATAAAGAGTTAAAAAAGATAAAAAGAAAAAATTGGTGACATCTTCAAAGAGGGCCTAAAAGGCCAAGGTAAAGATTCTGTAGTTCATTTAGTAGCCAAAGGCTCCATTAAATGTAGAAGATAGCCAATACAATAAATGTATTTTATAAGGGTCAATTTGGCAACAGTTTGTATTAGATCAAATCTAGAATTCCTAGTCTTTATCTAACTCAATATAAGGAGGTAGAGAAATAAAGAAAAACAGAGACCTCCTCCCCTCCCCAAACCCCCCAAGTGTAGATGCTAGAAAAGCTCCACACTTAATTTTCTTATACCATTATCAGGAATGGGGATAGGAGGGACACAGGAGAATGCAAGGATATGGGTATGGGGAAAACAGTCTGCCGAACAGTAATGTTGGCCCAACTGAACTTGGGTAACACAAACTCAGAGAAGATTTAATAAGCATGGTCTTGCCAGAAGCGGTGGCTTACACCTGTAATCCCAGCTCTCTGGGAGGCCAAGGAAGGTGGACTGCTTGAGCTCAGGAGTTCGAAACCAACCTGAACAAAGTGAGACTCAGTCTTTAAAAATAGCCAGGCGTTGTGTAGATGCCTGTAGGCCCAGGTACCTGGGAGACTGAGCCATGAGGATCACTTAAACCTAAGAGTTTGAGACTGCTCTGAGTTACGATGCCAGGGCACTCTACCGAAGGTGACAAAGTGAGACACTGTCTCCAAAATTATAATAATAATAATAATAATACGTAACCATGGTTTTGGTATTTCTTCCATCAGCACTTCACAACCTAAGATCAATTGTAACAATGGTGAAACATCGTTAGAAGTGGAAAAGAGGAGAACACAAAGCAGGTGTTCAGGTATGGGTAATGAAAGGTGGCTTGGAAAAAAGTGATGACAGTGAATACAGCAGGGGAAAAAAGTAGATATACAGAGAAAATTTTATGAAGGCAGAAATAGTAAGACTTACTAGAAAATTAAAGAAAGGAATGAGGGAAGAAATCAATGATGACTCCTAACTTTTTGACTTCACAAACTGGGTTGATGATGAGAAAGATAAGAGAAGGAAGAAATTTGTGGAGAAAGAGGAAAATTAGAGAGGTAAGGAAGCACCCCTAATTTCATATACTTTATATGTTTATGACACATCTTCATGAAAACTTAATATAAAGTTCCAGTAATCGAGACAGTGTGATATTGGTGAAAGAAAAGACAAATTAACCAATGAAATGGAATACAGAGCCCAGAAATAAACACATGTAAATATGGTCAACTGATTTTTTTCCAAAGGAGCAGAGGCAATGAAATAGAGCAAACAAATGATGCTGGAAGAACTGGATATCCACATGCAGAAAAATGAATCTAGCCCCAGACCATAAATCCTTAGATGTTAACACAGTAGAAAACCTAGATGACATTGAGTATAGCAATGAGAAATAAGCATATGAAAAGATATTCCACATCATATGTCATCAGAGAAATACCATAAAGGCTTCGTGCCTGTAGCTCAGTGGTTACAGCACTGGCTACATGTACCAAGGCAGGCGGGTTCAAACCCAGCCCAGGCCAGCTAAACAACAATGACAACTGCCAATAAAAAAATAGCCAATGACTCTGTGATTAAGTAAATGAGATGAAAGCTATATTAGTTGGATGTAAGCATTCCAATTTGTACAAATAATCAACACATTGAAGCCCACAAAGTCATAAATGTATTCATGATCTATGTATACATGACTTAATAAAAGGGCAAAAAAAAAAAAAAAGCCAGGCACTGTGGCAGGTGCCTGTAGTCCCAGCTACCTGGGAGGCTGAGGCAAGAGAATCACTTAAGCCCAAGAGTTTGAGGTTGCTGTGAGCCAGGACGTCACAGCACTCTACTGAGGGTGAAATAGACTTTGTCTCAAAAAAAAAAAAAAGAAAAGAAAAGAAAAGAAATACCAATTAAAATAACCAGGAGATACCATTAATGCCTATCTGATCATCAAAATCTGCAGCACTAACAATACCAGATACTGGTGAGGATGAGGAGCAGAGGAACTCTCATTTATTGCTGGTGGGAATATAAAATGGTGCGGGCACTTTAGAAGACAATTTGACAGTTTCTTACAAAACCAAACATATTCTTACCCTATAATCCAGCAACATGCCTCCTGGTATTTAACTATAAGAACTGAAAACGTATTTCCACATAAAAGCATGCACACAGGTGGACATAGCAACTTTACTCATAACTGCCCCAAGTTGGAAGCAATCAAGATATCCTTCAGTAAGGGAATGAATAAACTGTGGTACCACCAGTCAATGGAATATTGTTCAGTGTTAAAAAGTAATGAGCTATTAAACCAGGAAAAGACATAGAGAAACCTTAAATGCTTATTTCTAAGCTTAAAAGTCGATCTGAAAGGCTATGTATGATTCCAATTACATGACATTTTGGAAAAGGCAAAACTATAAAGA
Organism: Arctocebus calabarensis; assembly: GCA_963573935.1. Classification (NCBI taxonomy): domain Eukaryota; kingdom Metazoa; phylum Chordata; class Mammalia; order Primates; family Lorisidae; genus Arctocebus; species Arctocebus calabarensis. The sequence goes on from CAUYON010088881.1 coordinate 14,660, forward strand.
CAATAAAACAATCAATCAATGAATGCCATGGACTGAAAGCTGGAAGGTGAACAGTCACATCACAGATGATGTTTAAGGCACCAAGAAATACTGTGTATGAGAGAATAAAAATGGATATATTCATCATACATTGGTCCAAGCCTATAGAATATACAATAGTAACAGCAAATCCTAATGTAAACCATGAAAATGAGTGATTATTATGTGCCAATGTAGGTTCATCAATTATAACAAATGTACCACTCTGAAAGGAATGTTGATAACGGAAGTGTCTATGCATGTAGGGGAGAAGGGGTACATGGGATATCTCTGCACCTTCTCAATTTTGCTGCAACCCTAAAACTGCTCTTAAAAACAAAAATAACATCTTAAAAAAAAGAAAAAGAAAAGAAAACCTGAAGCGGGTAACTGGGCATTCCAGGCATAAAATATTTTATTCATTCAATCAAATCCATGTCAATCACATCAAAATAAAGAAAATCAATTGCTAGAAAATCAAACATCTTTATTATTTTGGGTAGTCTCATCACTAATGACTCGTGCCCGGTTACATTCAAGGAAAATTACTCTTTAATTCATATGTTACTGTTAAGAAATTATTCCTTATGTTCTTCACATCCAAGTACGTATATCCTGATTAAATTTCACTTCTTCTATCTGGCTGATTGTCTTCTCTTTGTTGAAAATTTATGGATTTCAGTTCATCATCTAAAATCATCCTCATTATACTTCAAGTTTAACTAATTACAAAATTATTCAACATGCCACCACCGCCCATACCAGTCATTAATAAAATGTTTAACAGGAGAAAAGGGATGCTAAAACCTGTCCTTAAAGATACTTGTCCAGGGGTGGTGCCTGTAGCTCAAAGAGTGGGGCGCTGGCCCCATATACCGAAGGTGGTGGGTTCAAACCTGGCCCCAACCAAAAACTGGAAAAAAAAAAAAAAAGAAGATACCTATCCAATGTACCATCCATGTACATATCATGAAGCAGACATGTTATTAATCTGAAAATTCTAAATAAAAACACAATAGTTTTAGTATATTAATTGCTAGGCATATCACACGTGAAGCCAAGTTGACCTTATTCTCCAAATCAGAGTTTCAAAGCTGGAAGAGACCTGGTATTTACATAACAATTGCCTTTTTTTATAAATGAAGATACTGGGGCTCTCCAAAATGAAGTGACTTGACCAAATCATAAAGCTAACTCTTGGTATGACTATGCATAGAAATTAGATCTTCTCAGCTGTCACAGATGTTTCATAAAACTATTATGTAGCTCTTCCCTTTCGTGGCCATCGCCCGAGAGGCAGCGGCCGAAATGAAGTTCAATCCCTTTGTGACTTCAGACTGAAGCAAGAACCGCAAAAGACATTCCAATGCACCTTCCCACATTTGTAGGAAGATTATGTCTTCCCCTCTTTCCAAAGAGCTGAAACAGAAGTACAATGTTCGATCCATGCCCATCCGAAAAGATGACGAAGTTCAGGTTGTCCGGAGGCCATTATAAAGCTCAGAAGATTGGCAAAGTAGTCCAGGTTTAGGAAGAAATACGTCATCTACACTGAGCAGGTGCAGCAGGAAAAGGCTACAAATGTGCCCAACTGTCCATGAGGGCATTCACCCCAGCAAGGTGGTTATTACTAGGCTTAAACTGGACAAAGACCACAAAAAGATCCTTAAACAAAAAGCCAAATCTTGCCAAGTAGGAAAGGAAAAGGGCAAGTACAAGGAAGAAACAATTGAGGAGATGCAGGAATAAAGTAATCTTACATGCAACTTTCATTAAACACTGCTAAAATTAAAAAAAAGCACAACTATGATGTAAAAACAGTAATGAGAACAAAAAATAAATAAATAATAATACTTCTCACCAACTGAACTTCACCAAAAGCACCTCTTCCAATAACTTTTACAACATCATAGTCTTCTGCCTTCATCTGTAGACCTCGGATTTTTTTTATAATTTTCTCATCTACAATAAAAGTGTTACCATATTTATAATATCAATCATGTTTCTAAGCAATGTTTTAAAATAATCACATCTATAAATACATTTTTATTTTAAGAAACCAGATTCCATTTTCGGTTAAATCTATCAGCTTTTAAAGTCTGCTGTCTAAAAATCTAAGATAAACATTAAGCTGACATCAAAGAACCAAAACTCTCTATGGTTTATTAAAACCTATAAATGGATGCTACTGACTGCCAAATAGTAGTTAAAGCTATTCTGTTTCTGACTCTGTTGTTTGGCAAGTCAGACAATAGCTGACACAGTAATGACCTAAGTAATCCTGGTGCGCACTGTGAATCATGGCAGAAAGTTGCCATGAAACTTTAATCTTTTTTTTTTTTTGAGACAGAATCTCAAGCTATCACCCTTGATAGAGTGCCTGACATCGCACTCACAGCAACCTCAAACTCTTGGGCTCAAAAGATTCTCTTGCATCAGCCTCCTAAGTAGCTGGGACTACAGGAACCTGCCACAAAGCCCGGCTATTTTTTGGTTGTAGCTGTCATTGTTTGGCAAGCCCAGGCTGGATTCGAACCTGCCAGCTCTAGTTTATGTGGCTGGTGCCTTAGCCACTTGATATATAGGCACCACCCTTGCAAAGCTAATCTTAGTAATGAATTTTGATAGCCTACTTCTCTGAAAAGTGGTAAATATATATAGTATACATAGTAACTACAGATAATAATTGTTAAATCGGGGGAACACTCCAATCTCTTGCAATTCCAAATTAAAGAGCATATTGTGGCAATGTAAGTTGTTCGGAGAATTTCTTAGGCTTAGAATTCAGTTTCATTTACCTCTTCATTTGAACATCAATACTGCCAAATATTAAGAGTTACCACATACAGTAATGTTATCATATTATTTTTTATTATCTAGACTGAAATGTCCACATTTATAGAAACACAAAGCTTTATTATGTCTCTGAGTAATATGAAGTCTTAGAGTGGTAAATACTAATTTAAAACTTCTCCTAAAACTGCTATAAATAATCTGTCCTAAACCAGTAAATAGTCTTAATAATTTACTATAAAATTCTGAACTTTATACTTCATGTATTATAATTAGGTTCTGCAGTTTTGACTTTACAATAAAGAGTATTAGTTTTTGAGTAAATCAAATGGCAAACTAAAAAAAACAATTTAATAAGTTAAAGTTAAGTTCATAGGATAAATTATTAATCAAACATTACTCTCTTGTCAAAAATATAGTTATGTAATCAAATATGAAGGTTAAGAATACTTACATCTATTTAAGAAATTATCTATATTCTTGTTTTTCCTCAAAGCAGGAAAATCCAGATCAAGGACCAAGGAATTTAAGCCATCCTGTTAAAAAATAAAAGACGGTGTTCAAGATTTCTAAGCATTCAAAAAAAAGTATTCAAATGTTATCATACATTGTTCTTGCTAGAAAAAGTCCAGTCCAAAAAAAAAAAAAGAAAAGAAAAAGTCCAGTCCATTTTGCCATGATATTGCCCAGAAGCTCCATATTCAATTGATTTATCTGCTTTCCTAATCTCTCCCACAGAATATTAGTATTAAACCTATTATGTTTTTCTTTGTTCTCTTAGCCAACAGAAAAAATGTCATTTAATATTATTATTACTGTTGTTGTTGCAACTCAAATGTCTTCTTTTCTCTCCAAATGGCTGGTAATACTATCCTAGCCTTTTGACTTTAAGAAATATACCTATACTAAGTTAAGTAAATTCATTAAACAAGCATTAATTTTGTGCCATATGCTTCATGGAGCTCAAAGTAAATGTCTCCTACAATCCCAACAAAAGGATTTCTATTTTCTTCTCTAAGTTTCTTGTATTTTCCAGACTTTCTACAATGAGCATGCATTAAATTTTATAATAAAAGTAGGAAAGAGTACGTATATGCATACATACAATTTGGCAGGGATGAAAAAACTAATCATAATGTAACTAAATTTCAAATTACTCAATGGACATGCTTGTGAAAGTAACAGGATGAGGTATTTCTAAAACACTGTATTGCATACAATGTCTCATCCAACTCTAAGAAGGACAGAGAGAAGCATCATTTTAAAGATCAGAAAACAAAGACAGAAAAATTAAGTGACTTTGATTTGCCCAAGATCTACTATAGTAGAACCTCTGTAAATTGACCACCCAAAGGACTATAACAAACTGGTCAATACACAGAGGTGGTCAACATAAAGAACTAGGCCTATTGTTCTGAAAAGTACATGTGGTATATATCTGGTCTATGAAAATTAGGTCGACTTACAGAGGTGGTCAACTACAGAGATTCTATTGTATTAGAAAACAACAGTAGCAGGCTCAGCGCCTATGTTTAAAGCGGCTAAGGCGCCAGCCACATACACCTGGGCTGGCAGGTTCAAATCCAGCCCAGGCCTGCCAAACAACAATGATGGCTGCAACTAAAAAATAGCCGGGCCTTGGGGTGGGCACCAGTAGTCCCAGCTACTTCAGAGGCGGAGGCAGGAGAATCACTTGAGCCCAGGAGTTGGAGGTTACTGTGAGCTGTGATGCCACAGGCACTCTATCCAGAGTGACAGCTTGAGGCTCTGTCTCCAAAAAAAAAAAGCAACAACAGTAGAAGAATACTACTTAAATCTTAAAGAGTTTTAGAATACTTTACTCATGTCCCTAGTCTCAATGATCAAACTGACGCCATGCTAAAAGAAAAAATTGGAGCTTGGAAAGGTAAAGAAAGAAGCTGGAAGATTGCAGAAAACAAAACAGCAATTTAGAAAAATTTTTCAAAGGACATGGATAGGGGAGAAATATAGAGGAAATTACATGCAAAATTTAGAAAGATAAGCTGGGCGTGCTGGCTTGCACCTATAGTTCCAGCTGCCAAGGAGGCTGAGATGGGAAGACTACATGACCCAAGAGTTTGAAACCATCCTGGGCAACATAGCAAAACCTGTCTCTCTCTATTAAAAAAAAAAGAAAGAAAGAAAAAGGTAACCTGACTTGTTAACCTACTAATTCCAGAAGAATTGCACCTACTATAATGTGAGAAAAAAAGTAAGCTGAGTTGTTAACATATCAATTTAAGAAGAACTGCCCCTACTACAACGCCCAGTTATATTTCACATTTTTAATTTTCATTCACTAAAAATTTGGCAATTCTTTACAAAAATATTATTCAATAACATAAAAGGGCAAAGGTGTTAATAGTATACTATTAACATTTTCAATCACAGTAACAATTACAGTAGAACCTCCATAGTTGACTGCCTCCCTACACTGACCACCTCCTTAAACTGACCTAATTTTCATAGGCAGGACATGCAGCACAAATACTTTTCAGTATAGCAGGCCTAGTTCTTTATATTGACTCCCTCTGTAAGTTTACCAGTTTGTTACAGTTCTTTGCATGGTCAACTTACAGAGGTTCTACTGTATTTATATCCCACTGATATCTAATGTGGGCACAGATTAAACCTGATTTCTGTGAACTGAAGAGGGGGTAAAATACATTAAAAACAATATATCCAACTTCCCACTGATACCTAATGTAGGCACAGACTAAACCTGATTCCTGTGAACTGAAGAGGGGGTAAAATACATTAAAAACAATGTATCCAACTTCTAGTCAACTTGGGATTACAAAATTCACACTTCAAACACCATCACTCCCCCATCACACACACACTTCTTTCCAGAACATCTGGACTACTTTGCAAGGATTCCAGCATTTGAACATACTGATATGGCTATTTTTAACTGCCAAATCGATATATCTTTATTGGTATAATTTTGATATCTTGGTAAGTTTTAAATATAAAATCTGAATCATCTGTATTTTTAGATGTACCCCAATTTATACTCTGTATTACAATTTAAAAAATGCATTCGTTTGTAAAGCAAATGAACATCCATTGGAAGAAAAAAATTAAATTGACAAAAAAAGTGCTTCTACTGCGAGAATTAATCTTCCTCAGAGACTTTCCAAACATGTGGAATATTAACACTTCACACTGAAATGATAAAAGTAACTGTATTCAAATCTCCATTTACATAATGAAGACAACTCTTTTTATAAAACACTATAACTTGAGATCAATAGAAAGATTGAATACTTGCTTTCCCCACATCCTTCCCCATCAACAAGATGGGATTATGTGAAAATTAAATAATCAAGAAAAAATCTGGAATATTTATAAATATTTTCCCATAATATCCTCCACTAATGTACAGCAGAGAGCTCTTTTCAATAGAACATTAAAGCAATTGTTCAACTATTTTACTTTTAAAACCATTATTAAAAGGTAAATACTATTCCAATTGGACAGTATTAATTGATTTTTATGCAGTTTGTTTTTAATGATACTATGAATACCTTAATCTACTATTTATTTATATTAAAATAATGTAAGTTGGTAATATGTACATTGATAAATTTACATTTTTACTTGAGGCTTTAATGTTTATAAGTTTTTATGAACAGAATTTATTCTATTTAATATCGCTTTTGTTTTGTTTTGTTTTTGAGACAGAGACTCAAGCTGTTGCCCTGGGTAGAGCCCTATGATATCATAGCTCACAGCAACCTCCAATTCCTGGACTTAAGTGAGTCTCTTGCCTCAGCTTCCCAAGTAGCTGGGACTACAGGGAGCCCGCCACAATGCCTGGCTATTTTTTGGTAGTAGTTATCATTGTTGTTTGGCAGGCCTGGGCTGGATTCCAACATGCCAGCTCTGGTATATGTGGCTGGCACCTTAGCCACTTGAGCTATAGGCACCAAGGCTAGTATCGCTTTTTAAGAAACAATTTCTGAATTGTTTTCAGATACCAGTGTTTTCAGTATATGAAACTAATACTAAGAGCTAGTCATTGGATAAGCTGAGATAGTTCAGGACTTGATTGAAAGCCTGTGTCTATGATTTTCCTTGTTAACGCAGTTTCATAACAAGGAAAAACCTTAGGTTTTTCTAATGTCTGTGACTTCAACTCTATTTTCTTTAAATGCGATACTAAGTCTGGTGTAGTAGGTCATGCCTACAGTCCCTGCTCCTGGGGAGACAAAGGCAAAAGGATTGTTTGGGTCCAGGAATTTGAGGCCAGTCTAGTAACACAAGATACCATATCCTAAAAATAAAAAGTGTTACTAAAACTGAGATAAAGAAATTTTTAAAGGAATAAAACTACATTCAAGAAAAGCCCCGTACAATCAAAATTTCAAAGAAATAAAGAGAAAGGGACATTATCTAACCCTTTCCCCGCTTTCAACTGTATAGAAATGACAAGAGTATTTGAAAGTCATAGTCCCACAAAGACAAAACAAACATCAGCACCACATTTTCCAAAGACCAGAAAAATTAAAAAAAAAAAAGTCAAGCAATGAGCAGAAGCTCAAAGTTACATAGATCCAGTGGATTTAAGGTCAGAAAGGCAGCTAGATCAATTCCCAAGAATTAAAGGGCCTAAATGAAGTGAAGGACTAAAACCAGAGTGGTTGCTAGGAAACCAGTGTCTGGGGTGAAAATCCTAGCTCCTAAACAAGGTGGGGGGGGGGGAGGAGGAACGACTTACTTCCCAAGTTTTATGTGAACCTGAACCTGCATAACTAGGAAGATTTCTAATAAGCCTTTGGGTAAGCCTCCAGCTGGCCCAAGTTACCAAAGCTCCTACAACTCCTAAGATAATGGGCTAACATAAATTAGCTCCAAAGTAGGAACTTAATTTAGGTGGTCTATGTGTGAAAAGTTTTTGAAAAAGCATGCATAAGATAACACCTAATTTCTCCCAGTGCAATTATTATGGTGAAAAATATATATATATATATGCCTATTTTTCTAACTTTTCCTGAACACAGAAGTCTTTTAAACTTCACCTATCAAGAAGGAATGATGTGTTAGTCTTGATTTCACTTTCACAATAAACCACTTCTTAATATCTAATTGTTTTTAAACATCCAAATAAAATGCTTCAAAAAAAAAAAAAGAAAAAGAGAGAAAGATTGGAAAGATTTACCAACCCAAAATGCCTAAAATTGTAAGCAAAATGAAGTAAATACTCTTCTAGAAAATTCAATTGCGAGATGCAGGACGAATTATTAGCTGAAAATTTTATAAACTTATGAGTTGTAAGTAGATGGGTGGTATTTAAAGTTACAAAACTAGACAAGATCACCAAGGGAATGATTATACAGGGTGTCCCAAAAGTAGCCCCTAAAGCCATCATACACAGGGAAAATAAAAAACTGCACCTTTATTTACAAAACATTATAAAATTTTACAAAGAGGTGGCCAACATGTAGAGAATACTTCATAAAATTTTGTAATGTATGTTGTAAACAAAAGTATATTTTCCTTACGTATGGCAGCTTTACAGGCTACTTATACACTATATGTGCACTTAACATTTTAATCCTCACAACAACATATAAGCTAGATACTGCTGTGGCATCGACATTAGTAGGCACAGAAACTAAAGCTTAGAGAGGTTAAAAAATGTGCCTGAGCCAACAATTTCTATGTAACAGAACTAGAATTTTATAATGCTCTTATACCTTAAACATTACTGAACTTAAATACAAGTACAGAATACTAAATAACATACAATTGTAAAGTTGAGGCAACAAATGAAAACACTTAGTTGATTAAAGAGCATAGAAGACTTTTTTTGTATATGCTGCACAGATAAGTGATCAGGAAAATTATTAAATAAATTTGTAATAATTTTCCTATTATTACAACTCCAAATACAAAACTAAAAATAGTGGAACCAAACAAATTCATTGTTAGAAATATGAATTCTGGGCGGCTCCTGTGGCTCAGCGAGTAGGGCGCCGGCCCCATATACCGAAGGTGGCGGGTTCAAGCCCGGCCTCGGCCGAACTGCAAAAAACAAAAAAAATTGCCAGGTGCTGTGGCGGGTGCCTGTAGTCCCAGCTACTAGGGAGGCTGAGGCAAGAGAATCGCTTTAAGCCCAAGAGCTGGAGGTTGCTGGGA
>CAUYON010088882.1:0-61357 GCA_963573935.1 Arctocebus calabarensis
TTATATAGTGATCAAGAAAATGCCATGAAGGCTAACTGTAACAGTACGATCAAAACATTTCTGAATGTATATGAATCGTGCCCTATGATTGCACCAATGTACAGAATTATGATTCAATAAAATTATAAAAAAAAAAAAGACAACCACAGAGAATGAAATGATTCTTAAAAAGAGAAAGGATGCCAGGTGCAGTGGCTGACGCCTGTAATCCTCTCACTCTGTGAGGCTGAGGTGGGTGGACTGTGTGAGCTCAGGAGTTGGAGAACAACCTGAGCAAGAGCAAGACCCTGTCTCTACTAAAAGATAAAAACTAGCAGGGTTAAGAAAAAAATAGCTGGGTGTGTGGTGGGTGCCTGTACTACCCAATACTTCAGAGGCTGCAGCAGGAGGATCACTTGAACCCAAGAGTTTGAGGTTGCTGTGAGCTATGACACCACAGCACTCTACTGAGGGTGACAAAATGAGACTGTGTCTCAAAAAAAGAAAAAAAGAAAAGAAAAGAGAGAGAGAGGATGACAAATTTTTGGAATCAAACCAAAATTAAGAAGGTTTGGGGACAAGAAGATTTCTCCGTAGAGTCATCAGAATTGTGTGAATCAGTTGACATTGTTTTCAAAAAATGTTTGAAGAGTATCTGCTTAGATATTGATGTTTATTTCAAGTTAATTTAAGCATTAGCTACTTGCAATATACATGTATGTATATATGCATATAGAACTATATATACGTATTTTTTTAACTGGAAAAAAGATTTGGAAGCTCATGCTAATATACTATTTCAATAAAGAGCTTGCAAATTAGATCAAAACCAAATCCATGTTTCTGCCACCTACTGGTGCTAAAATTATTTAAATTGAATGCCTATTTTATCAAGTGGCATTTTGAAGAAGGCTTGTGCATGTTCTGTCCGTCTGCAGGTGAAGACGTCCATAAAATGTTCTGCCCGTCATTAGTTTAATGACTCAGGTGATTAACATCTAAGATCTACTTCTTAGTAAAAGATTTCCCCCCTCGAATGATGACCAAAACAATTACAGTAATGACATCAAATCTCCAAAACAGATATAAGAGTAATCAAAAAGTTTGAAGTATTGGGAGAATTAGCAAAATGTTGCATGGAGCTATGAAATGACCCCGTGCTATTGGAAAAATGGCACTGAGAGACTTTCTTGACATCAGGTTGCTGCAAACCTTCCATTTGTAAAAAGTACTCTCTCCACAAAGCACAATGAAGCAATGTGCAGTAAAGTGATGTGCATCTGTATTTACTTGGTACTTATGTAAATTAGGTCTCTGGCAATGATGGCAGACACTTGTCACAGCTGATTACTTATCCTGACTCTTACCAGGGCATTTGAGCCACCCAATGAGCTTAGAGAAGGATGGTGGAGGTGGGGGATTACCATTAAAATCTTTATGGCTTTTAAGTGTGTTTATTTAGGTAATGGTTTACTTAATGTCTGTGACTTGTTTTACAGGGTGTCTGAAATCCCTTTTGGAAGTGGTCATGGAATAAATAACAAAAATTTTTTTAAATGTTTATCTTTTTATTTTTCAAAAAAGAAACCCCTCAAGTATTGTTTTAAAAAATAATGGTTCTGGCCTCTATCATTGTCTCAGGAACACATTTGGCTGTGAGCAACAGAATATCTGACTGATAGTAGTTTAAACAAATAGGGAGTTACATTTCTCTTTGATGTAGGAGTTGCTGCAATTGATTCGACCTTTCCATGATGCTATTAGGGACCCAGGCCCTTTTAAATTCTCCATCATCTTTCACGTGTTGGCTTTCCTTTTTGAATTTTTTATTTATTTTTCTTTGCCTCATGGTTACAGGATGGTTGCTTCATCTCCAGCTGTCACATCCTCATTTAAGGCAGAAAGGAGGAAAAGACAGCACTAGCACGTCAACTGGGAAAGCCTTACCTCTGTGTCAGGTTATCTGTAGCTGTAAGGAAAAGTGAGAGCGTTAAAATATTTGCATTCTGAGATCTACAGAAGAAGCAGGAAAGGGATAAGGAAGTTGCGGATGGATGCTGGGTCAGTCAATATACAATGTCTCATGGTCATGATTCATTATATCTGTTCTGCTTTATCAGTTGACCAAGCTCTTTCATGTACATTTTCTTATTTAGATCCTGTAATCATCCTCTTGGCAAGAGCAAAGGAGAAATGGCAAGTGCCATGTTAGAGCTGAGAAAGTCCAGACCCAGAGGGATAGCCTTTTAATGACAGAGCAGGGACTGAAACAGGTGTTGATGACTCTCATCCATCACATTCTGGGATCGAACTTTACATCCCTGTGAATGCCTCATGTGAGGCATCACCACTTGCATCCAGCCTCCTCCCGCAAGTGAGAGGCTGCTGGAAGACACCTGCTCCCTCCAAGGCCACAGAGACGGTGATTACTTCGTGGCTTTTCTCTGGTTGGTCTAGAGCTGAGCTTCCTGAGGTGATCCAAAAAGCCGAGGAGTAAAGAAAAGCATTACTCCCTGGAGAAAAGAGGCAGAGTCATCCTTCTGGCCTGTGACACAGTGGAAGAGTTCCTGAGAATTCCTGTTAAGAATATATGTTACTTACAGAAACATGTAAAATGTGCCCGCAGAGCTCTCTCTGCGAAGGAAGTGTATGTTCATTAATTTTGTAAACTGCATATTTCTTTGATCAAGATGACAATTGCCCTTTGTCTTTTGACTAAACCTGTGCTTTCTTTATTTGTGTAAAGCTGGGTTTCTAAGTAGCTCTCAGAGCAGCTGTGCTGTATGCCAGCGGGGCCTGCGCCCTCCGTCTGAGTGGAGGCAGCTGGCACAGACGGCTCTTCAGATCGTCCATCCAGCTGCATGTTCACCCTCCCGTGCACATGAATGATGTTTTATCCCAAAGACTTCAGGACCAAAATAATGAATGACCCAAGGCCTCAACTTGGCCATGAAAAAATACAGCAGGCCCCTAGGTTTAGGCATAAAGAGTAAAAGTGTATAACAATTGAGAACAATGGTCATTTTGGCTTATGATGCTGAAACAGTAAACTACACGTAATCCTTTCAACGATGTGCATAAGATGTCATTATTTTGTTGCTCTTTCTATTTTATAGTTAAACAGAAATTTAGAGAGATAATTAAACTACTTAACAGTTATAACCAGTATTCAATCAAAAACTGGGATTAGAATTGAGGTATGTTCTCCTTGTATAGATACTAACAGCTTTCTATGTAGTGTCCTGAACACTCTGGGAAAAATTAGGAATGGAGATGAAACTCCGAGGCATCTCCGGGGCTGAGTTCACAAGTGGGTATACCCTATGAATGGCATTTGTGACAGCCTGGGTCAAGGCCAGGGGTTGGTTCTCAAATTTCTATGTGCTAAAAAATATCTAAGGAGTTCACTTTAAAATGCAGGTTCCCAGACTCTAAATGTGAGGCTCTGGTTAAGGAGAGGTGGGGAAGAATCTGAAAGTTCATACTTAGTAAGCATCCATGCTACTTCGATGCCGTTTCCTGCAAATGACATTTTGAGAAATAATTGATCAAAATTTAAATTCAATAGCCAGAACTATACCAGACATCCAGGAGGCTTCCACCTTCACGTCCAGGAGTCGATAAAAAGTGGATTGATGTACTCCTCACAAATGAAGATAAACACATTTTCTCCAATGAAGAGAAATTTTCCTTATTTACTCCAATTTGGCACTGAGAGCTCAGAGAAGACATTGAACAAGCAGAGTGGCTTCTTTTCTTGATAATGATACAGAAATTAGAAGAAAAACAACTGAAAAAGAGAACATACAGCATGCTTTAATTACTTTCCCCCTTACTTTGGATGTATGATTTTTTATTTCCCTCACTAATCTGAACACACTAACAGAGATTCTCAGAGGACACTACAAATATTGCCCCCGTCACTGCAGACTCCACATTCCTGTTGCTCTCCTTCCCGAATCCTCAGAGAAGGATTCAGAGAAGATATCTTTTGTCGTATGCTTCTTTCTGACAAGCATTAGGTTCCTCGGGTTCCGAGTTACTATTGTGTTCAGTCTTTGCGCCTTTAGCCAGATCCACCAAGTCCAACGTGAGGTTAAGGTTTTAGGTTTCCTGGAGGTCATTTGACCCTACAAGGGGCTGAGGCTGCTCAGGGATTTTGTTTTAAATAGGGAGCTCAACCTAGCAATGGAGAGAAAAAATAACAACCACCACTACCAAATATAGCTTGACTATAAAATCACAACCTGAATGTGTGTTCATTGTTCTGTGGCATGGGCGGGTGGGAAGCCCAACAATTCTTTATTTCATAAATGTTTATTGAGTGGCTATTTGTCAGGTATGTGCCAGGTGCTGAGCAGATGAATAACTTAGAATGAAAGAAGTTGGTTTAGAAAACCATGTCTTTCGTTTCCTGTTGAAAACCTGTAACATTTACCTCCTTTTCCTTATTATAAACTCTTAAAACATTAATAAACAAATAATTTGTGAACATCGATTATGCGTGGTGCCTGGCGAACTCTTCGTACTTCCAGGCAATGTGAGGAAGGACGTCTGAGGGCTGAAGCGTGGACGTGAAGCGTGGGCGTGAATTGTCAGACCTTGGCTGCTGCTTTCCCAAATGATTAGCTGAATGAACTCAGACAAGTCACTTCTCCCCTCTGAGCGTCTCTGCCTTTTCAGACCTGTAAAATATACCCTAAAGGATGTATCTAAAGATTAAATAAAGAATGTAAATCGTGTGGTACACATTTAATGTTTAACACCTTTCACTTACTCTTATTCTCCAAGTTTTTCAACCGCTCTCAAGGAGCCTTCCGTGCAGCTGGGAACACAGATGTGTTCTTATTTAAAAGTGTAATGAAAGGCAAGTTCCAGATCAGTCAAAGCAGTGAGCAGTGCTGTTGGAGGTTGGAGCAAGGAGAGTGGCTGTTGGAAGGAGCTTCTTAAAAGGGCCGGTCTCGAGGGCAGAGTATCTGCAAAGCTTGAAGATGGATTCTTAACTACGCTCGCAGATTGAGCCCCAGTGTTCTGGAATTCCATTACGAGCTACATAAATTAAGAAATGTCAAAAATATAAGTGGCAGAAGAAAAAGGGCACACTATTATTTCTGTAAGGAAATGGTCCAGATTATTCTATTCTAAAAACATGGCTCTTACTGTTTCTAGCCTGGGAACCATTTTGGAAAGCAAACAAATGAAAAAGATTCCAGAAAACAAACAAAACTAGTGGTAAGGACTTTGTATTTTTAATTTTTGTTGACTTCACTTGCCTAACAGAGGCTTACACGCGCGTTTGATCAACATTTGTTAATGGATCAATGCAATTTCCTTGCTGTTAGATTTTGCAAAGCCAAAAAGAAAAATAATTTTGAAAAAAAAGACTTATCTGGAATGGAGAAACTGGTAAGTTTTGAGGTTATACCAGTTGCATTATAGACATATGGTTATAAAATGTATCATATGAATTAGATACTTTGGAGAAGCTAAGACAGTAAGTGTCAAACTGGGTTGCCATTGGTCAGTGGGGGATATGTGGGTTCTTGATTATAGTTTTTATTTATTAAATACTACATCATTAGTCTTTTATATGTTAGTTAATACCAGAAATGAATTAATAGCTCCTTCTTACAAAATAAGTTTAGAAAGCCTCAGTCACACAAATACTATAAGAAAAGTTAAGGGATTAAAAGACAATGGGATAAATAAAAATCAGTATTTATTGAATGCTTATTTGCTAGACATTATGTCTCTTAATCACAAATATAAATCTCAAAGAGATCTATGAATTCCTCATGGTTCCATTGCTAGTAAGTAATAGAGATAAATGAAGTTTTACTTCCAGGTATGTCTGACTTGGGGCTCTATCAGAATATACATGACAGATTTGGTCTAAAGCAGTAGACCACGGTTATTTTTCAATTCTCAACTTAAACTTGGACTGTTCTCTCCTCTTAGGTTGTGGCCAAGTCAGGAAATGTCTGAAAGACAGTGGGGATATTGTGTAAGGAATGGAGCAGCTGGTGACCTCAGATCTAGGAGCTAGAGCCAGCCCTGTACGTTCAGAGCTTCACGCAGGCACGCAGTCAGCAAGGCAGTCTTGGGTGCAGGGCCAGCTTCATAGCATGTGACCTACACAGTTAGTTGTGTAGTGGCCTGTGCTGGGGGGCTTGCACTTGGTTTTGTTAATGTCTGGCTGTTGCTGTCTTGAACTGTGGCATATTTTTTGAACAAGGATCCCCATGTTTTCCTTTTGCACTTGGTCTCCAAAATTAAGCTGCTGTTCCTATTTTTAAGCCTCAGTGTTTTTTCTTTTTAATGTGTAAGACAGGGATGGTACAATTGTATTATTCTTACGGTACATAGGATGCCCCTAGGAAAGGATATGCCATGAGAAAACAGAACTAGGCAGTAAACTTAAGTCAAACAATTGTATTCATTAGAAAGCAAGATCAAACTGGGCTGTCTCATGGTGTTGGCCTTTCCAGTTTTCCCTTCCCTTCTTAGGGGTCACCATTTTATTTAGGTAACATTACAGACTGGCAGGAATGTAATACACACTATAGAGAGAGGAAAATATCTACAGAATTGGCACTTTATAGTGAGCACTACTTCTAGGAGACAAATGGCACTGGCGAGGGCTAGTTTTGTTCCAGTTTAGAAGTGTGTGATTTGTGTTGAAGGTTACAGAAACAAGTGAGATGACACAGGTTCTAATCATAGGGCCATTTGCTTATGCTTTGTGGCTTAGCTTCTGGATGTGTTCTCTGGTGTCTAGGGGACAAATTAAAGCGCTCTTATAAATGAGGATACCTAGGAGATGTTAGGGGCACCAGCAGCCTTATTATGGAGCTGTGGCTGGGTTGTAAAGTATGAAGACTGGGGAGAGGGTTTCTCTTTCCTTTAGCAAAACTGGGTTTCGCCATCACGGTGTTGGGGTGGCATCAGCACCATAGATTGGTAGATTGGCATCGGCTGGGTACCAGCAGCAGTGACAACATCCAGGGAGCAGTGGAGAGCCAGTCAGCAGGTCCGTCACTGCCTTTACTGACACCAAGTGGACTTTGGAGGAGGAAGGGGGAGAGAGCAGATGCTCTGTGTTTCCTGTGTTCAAAGCACATGGAGAAGCTTTCTGCATTCTCTGAGAAATAATTGGAATGGATTCTGTAAGTGGCAAGAGGTACTTTCAAAGCTAATCAGGAAGTGACATTAGAGAAACGTGGGGTTTTGATAAAATTAAGAGCTGTCTTGTATTCCAATCGTGTGGCCTGTGACCTAAAAGTTACCTTGATATATGAGCCTCTTTTTCTTCTATTAATTAATGATGGGAAGAATCATATTTTAATTATATACAAGGCAACATAACATCAAACAAATCATAAACATCAAAGAGGCAAGAAATAGCAATCCTTAATAAAAATGTTACCTTCTTTATGAAACATAGTAATGGATTACTACTGTGATGTTTGAAAGGTTTTTGTTTCTCACTCACACCTTTCAGCTCATGAAGTTGAAAGCTATGTAGGATGTATGTGAGGTATTCTGGTCACGATTTACATGTATCCTGTAGATTTAAATATGAATAGCAAATGGGAACATACCCCCAATTGGCCAATGCTGTTATATATTTGAGTAATCAGTGTCCACAACAATATATTAATTTCTTTTTATGCATAAAAATTTTGTGGATAATAAAAATAGTTGCCCCCTTAGTATTTGTACTTTGGTGTAATAAGTACACTTTTTGAGCACATGGATGAGTAATGAACTGGTGGGTTTCTTGTAGCAGGTTGTAAAATGGTCAATACAATTTCAGATGTGCAGAAAACAAAACAAAACACCAACGATGTTTGGGAGCAGTGGAGGTGAAGACGGTCCTTAAGCTATTGATTTGGCACTTTGGGCAATTAAGAAAAAAGCCAAACTAAGAAGCAGATTTCACAGATAAGAAATTTGTCATTTAACAAGTCCCTTGCCCAGGTGTTTTTGCTTGTACCAGCTGGCAAATGCAGAATGTGGTACAGTCTCATACTCACCAGGAGACATTACAACAAGCTCCTGGGGAGTTAACAAATAGGCAATATCCAGCCAGGCTCAGCAGGAGCAAAGCTTTAATATTCTTAACCTGCTGAAAGCAGTGAAAAGTGTTCATTAGAACAGTTGCTCAATGAGTCTCGTTTCTATCACCTTCTGAATCTGTGTTTCTTCACTAGATGGGACTCCGAAGCCAGCATTTCCACAGGTACAACTTTCTGCCAATAGGTCAGGAACTCTACTTTGGAGTTTTGCAGAATTTAGAAGCTTTATTTTCATTTAATGTTTCACCATTTTAGTCTATAGCCTATGTGAGAATATTTGTCAAAAAACACACATATATATGTTTGTTTTTTTTTTTGCTTACTATTGAATGGTCTGAGCTAAAGTTTTACTTGGAAATATTGAGCTCAATTTACTTAGAAAGGTAAACAATGGGTCAAAATAATACATCTCCAGCTTTTTAAGTGGATAAACAGTATAATGTAGTATTTCAGCCCTGACCTTGGTGGATCACCGGGCCTTTGTGTTGATATGAAGGGATTGAGTTCCTTCATAGAAGATTTTGCTTTCTTTTGAAATAACTATCTTTTTCTCGATTGCTGAATTAGCTTCCAAGATACTTTTTTAAATGAAAGAGTTACTGTCAAAGAACAACTTAGAAGCATTAAAATGATTTAACTTGCAGTCGTGACCTTGAAGAAGCTGTGGAATGTTACTGCTTCCTGCTCTCCACAGAGTCCTTCAGGCTACACAAGTAATTCCAACAACATAACTGTATTATTCTCTTTGCTCCCTATCCAGGTTCTCAGTTCATATTTTATCTTTTCCTATTCATAGAAAATCTTTTCCTGTCAAAGACATAGCTTTAAAAATTCCCAGATGCTGAAATACACCTGTTGTCCTAACATTACACAAACTCAAAGAGAGAATAGGGGGTGGGGGGCGGGGGCAAGAAACCAGTATTTCCTCTGACATTCCTTCAACAGGTTAACTCAAAAGAAGTGTAAAAACCAAGAGACAGAATTCAGAAGGAAAAATTACAGGAATTACAAAATCATAACTTCTGTGTTGATGATAAAACCTCAGACAAAATGGTGTAATTATCCAAAATGTTTAATTTTGAGAAAGAGAGCACCATTTGTTTAAAAGACATTTTCATTTTGGCACTTTTGTTTCTTTAATGTTTTGTAAGATCGTGCCTTCAGAGCAGAGAGATATGCCAACTATTTAGAAATATTTGAGATTCCACAGAATTCTTTGATTTCTTTCTCAGATAATTTAAACTGGATGAGTTGGCTGAGAAGAGCTGTCAGGTGACAGGCATAGCACAGTCTTCAGCGTTCTAGGAACCACGGCTCTGCAGCTCTGCAGGCTGGAGACAGGCCAGTCCCTCAGCACTTGTGCACCCCGAGGGCGTTCATCCACCGCAGAGCAGCTCCAGCGAAGTGTGCTCCATGGACAATCCCAGAGCCAGTGCAGGATTGCATGAACCACAGGGAAAGCACTTTGAGGCACAACTTTCAATATATTTTGCCTTTGCATGTTTAAATTTCAGTATTTAAAGTTAAATCAAGATATTTTGGAAGAGGCAGATCTGATAGAGTCCACTTAATATTTTATGAGACTGAGGGGAGACAAGCTACAAAGTGCATTATCTTCAGAGAGGTACAGTTGAAAATGGATTTGAATTAAGTGCATAAAGGGAGTCTTTTCCTAAGTATATTGAGGTTTGGTAGTTCTGTCCAAAGTGCCATCTTAGAACCTTTAAATCCATGTGAGAAACGCAAAATTCTTTTTCATGTCATGCATACAGATGAAGGTTTTTCGGAATGGACTTTAAAAAAGCGGAATAATTCTAGGTTCCAAGTCTGTCTATCTTTGCCTCCCACCTGTTTTGGTATGGCCTGTGAGCTGAGAATGATTTTCACATTATTAAATAGTTGAAAACAATTAAAAGAAGAATGATTTTTTTGGTGATCTCTGAAGATTATATAGCATTTAAATTTCAGTGACCACAAGTAGATTTTTATTGGGAGATGGCTACACTTATTCACATATGTGAATATATATGGCTGCTTTTGTACTATAGTGGTAAAATTATTGCAATAGAAACCACCTAAAATGTTTACTATTTGTCCTTTTACAGAAAAAGATTGCCAGCTCCTGCTCTAAATCATTTAATTTTTGATTTTGGTATAAGATTGCATAATGAAAGTGTTTTTTATAGTTAAATTAGAAATGTATGCTATAATTACTTCCTAACATTATAAACACATAATCTTAAAAGGTTTGATTGGTCTATGGCATTATATTCCATGGGAATTTGTGTGGCACGAAGTAGTTCCCCAATAAATATTTTAAAAGGAATAGATAAATAAATTAACACAGAAAGCTGAAAAATATTGGCTAAGGGAATAATCCGTTTTAGCCATTTACTTTTTTTTCTGATTTGATTTAAAGTGTAGTTTTGAAGACTTGCTTAATTTAGTAATATTTGTCCTGTCCTTGACATAAATTTGAAAACAATACATTTGAGGTATCATAAATTATATTTGTGATTTCAGCTAAATGAAATCCTAGTTAAATGCATGGTGTTTGAGTTTTTGTGTTCCCATTTCACTTTTTATGGTTCCCCTATGCTATGCAGTATTAAACGTACATGCAAATCTCTATGATTGTTCACACTGAGAGACAGAAGCTTCCATGATCTGTGATTATCCATTTATATATAAGAAATCTGATTTGTAGAGAGTCAGTACTTAGATGGCCTTGGAATGTAAATCTGAGATTCCCACCATAGAATGACTTTCCTCTGTTAGACTCATACGTTCTGAGTTTGATGCTTCCATGATTTTTGACTATAATTATTTTTCAAGTTAATGACTCTTTTGGGGCTTCCTTTAAGACTGGAGTAAGTCCAACATGCAAAATTCTAAGTTGGTAAACAAATAAATTTCTAATCTCATTAAGCAGGCCCTTTACTGGAAGCATTGTAAATTAGCAACATGTTGTCCCACAGTTCCATTAATAATATCACATCAGCATAATTTAATGTCACATATACAATATTAGGATTTTAGGGCCAGTCCCAGAATCACTGTGAGAGGGAGTTAGTTGTATAAATCTTCATGTGCAAAATATTCTGGACAATTTAGAACAGACAGGTGTGCCAGAAAAACTTTCATACATTAAAATATTTTAAAATTTCTCTTTATAAAATTATAGGCTGAATAATTGAGATGTAAGATAATTTCAACAAGAGGGACTATAAATATTACTAATCTGTAAAATTAAAGAGAATAACTCCATTAGAATGAAATCTATACCATGTTAATCTTTATTACACGATTCAACATAAAAGCAAAATTGTATTCGTGTTGTTTGTAAGCATGAGGTCTATAACAGTACAAAATGTTTGAATAAGAGTTAGAAAAGGATTTAACAATTAACGTTTTTAAGGGTCTCTAACTTAGTTCAAATTTAACATTCTTTTTCTAGGAATGTATTAAACTTAACTGACACTGTTGAACTTAAGCAACTTCTAATTGTCTTTGAAGTAAGTATTATCTGTAAATTCTGTAACTACTGTTTTCTATAGGTTTTCTGTTCCTAGACAATCTATAGAGATATAGACATAGATATGTTCTTACACATTTTTCTCATGAACAAAATAGTGACTATCATGTTACCTTTTCTTCTTATGGTTTCTACAATGTATATAAATGATTGGTTAATGAAATAGAGTTGAAGAAACCCCTGTATAGCCAAGGCAATTCTTAGTAATAAAAACAAAGCAAGAGGCATCACTCTACCAGACCACAGTGATTAAAAAAGCATGGTATTTGCATAGAAACAGAGACATAGACATATGGAACTGAAGAGAAAACCAAGAGATGAAATTAACTTCTTATAGCCACCTAAGAAAATCCAAACAAAAGCATACACTTAGGGGAAAAGAATCTCTATTCAACATTTGGTGCTGGGAGAAATGGATAACCACATGTGAAAGAGTGAACCTGGACCTGCACCTTTCACCACTTATAAAGATTGATTCAAGATGGGTAAAAGATTTAAATCTAAGACCTAAAATGACAGGAATTCTATTAGAAGTGTGGGAAAAACTCTTGAAGATGTCAGCCTGGGGAAAGATTTTATGAAGAAGACTTCAGTGCAATCTGAACAACAACAAAAATAAACAAATGGGTCTTAGTTAAATTGGAAAGCTACTGCCTAGCTAAGGACACAGCAATAAAAGTAAATAGACAACCTTCATAATGGGAAAAGATATTTGTCTGTTATGAATCTGATGAAGTTTTGATAAATAGGATCTATCTTAATCAATAAAAAGAGAACAATGAATCTCATCTGTCACTGGGCAAAAGACATGAACAAAACTTCTGGGGAAGACAGATGAATGGCTAACAAACATATGAAAAAATGCTCATTGTCCCTAATCATCAGGGAAATGCAAATCAAAACCAACCTGAGATATTAGCTAACCTCAGAAAGATTAGCCCGCATCAGAGTCCCAAAGCTGCAGAAACTGGTGTGGATGTGGAGAGAGGGCAACACTTTTATGCTGTTGGTGAAACTACAAACTAATATAGCCTCTTTGGAAAGAAGTATGGAGAATCCTCAAAGAACTCAAATTAGAACTTCCATTAGATCCTGCAATCCCATTACTGGGAATCTACTCAGAAGAAAAAAATTTATTTTATCATAAGGACATTTGCACTAGATTATTTATCACAGCTCAATTTACAACCACCAAGATGCGAAAATAACCTAAATGCCCATTAACCCAGGAATGAGTTAACAATCTGTGGTGTGTGTGTACCATGGAATACTATTCAGCCATAAAAGATGGCGACTTTACATCTTTTGTATTAATCTGGATGGAGTTGAAACACATTCTTCTTAGTAAAGTATCATAAGAATGGAAAAGCAAATATCTAATGTACTCAATACTAATATGAAGCCAGTAGATGATCTAACTTATGATTCACATAAGAGAAAAACTCAATTCAATTTAAGTTGGGGGGGGAATAAGTAGGGGCAGAGGGGCGGAGCCAAGCTAATTAGTGTGCTCCCACTTAATGGGCACAATGTAAGGGTGTATGGCACACAGCCTGGGTCCGGCTACAAGAGGGACTCTACCTAACAGATGCAGATATTGTAACCTAGTTGTTGGTACCCTCATATTAACTTGAAATAAAAAAGTAGGGTTGAGGAAAAAAATGTGTCAAATAAATGTACTTTCTAGGTAGTAAAAGAAAAAAAATAGAGATAATTACAACTATGAAATAATGTAGCGTAATTTTACATTATGTTAAACCCTGAAAGACATTGAAAAATGCACATTTGTAAATATAATTCATGCAACATACACGTATTTTATACAGCACAACAATAAAATGGACACTACTACCCAAATCAAACATCAGAACATTACAGTAGTATTGCTCTGGATCCCTTCAGAGGTAGAAATTATTG
This sequence comes from Arctocebus calabarensis, assembly GCA_963573935.1. Lineage (NCBI taxonomy): Eukaryota > Metazoa > Chordata > Mammalia > Primates > Lorisidae > Arctocebus > Arctocebus calabarensis. Next base: position 13,510 of record CAUYON010088882.1, read on the forward strand.
TGAGTATTATTTTCATTTTTTATGACTTTATTTTAAAATTGTTTTGTGTTTTTTGTGTGTCTGCATGTCTGTGTATATATATATATGTGTGTGCATATGTATGACCAAAGTATGTTGCTTAATTTTGCTTTATTTATCATTATTTTATTATTGGACTGTTGAGTTAGTCCAATTTCCCCCCCTCTTATCCCACACTGCTGTGAATATTGGTGTAAACATCTTCTGATATACATGTCTAAACATGTATATAGGCATAAAGAGCAAAGCTGTAAGATCATAATTTATCGAAATGTTCAACTTGGATATTGAACATAAGTTAATATCATCTAAAATCATAGTCAATGACCATACAATGACAAATAATTTTTTTTAAATGCTTGTACCAATTTACACTATCCCTGGCAATATTACACTTGATCCACATCTTCACTAGCATTTGATATTGTTGGACTTCTTAATCTGCTCCAATCTCAATCTCTTAGTTTGTGTAAAACCATCTCACTGTGGTCTTGGTTTTCGTTTTCCTGATTACTAGTGGAAGTAGATATCTTTGTATATTTTTTATTCCCATTACCTATTTTTATTTTTTTTATGAAACCAAAATTTTGTCTTGTCATGTGTTGTGCTCCTTTTTTTCTTCCTAGTTGGTTCTTTGTCTTTTTCATATTGATTTGAATTAAATGCATTTAAATAAAATTATCTTTAAATATGATAAAAACAAAATGTTTTTAGCAAAATGTTTTGAATCCAGCAGTTTCAAAACATTATGTGACTTCTCTAAAGCAATACGTTTTATTTACTTAAAATGGTCTCCAATGAGAAAAATGTTCAACTCTGGTTAAATATTGCGATCAAAGTTAGATGACAGGCTAAGCCACATATGGTGTCCCCAAAGTCACTCGCTGTACATGGGGAGCTAAGGATATTGTAACTAACGGTCCCTTTATTTACAGAACATTCATTCCAAAATTTTACAAAGAGGTGGCCAACATGTATAGAAGATTTTGTAAAGATTTGTAAATAGCTACCTGTCTAGGTAGTTAAAACATGTTTATATTTTTTAAACCCAGAATTAAGAGTGATCCTTTATTTTAAAGCTTTCAGATTCTAATATATATGTTAGTGGGACAAGGAGAGTACTAAACTTAGCTCTGCCACTTTTATGTTATTTATTCATGTATATTATACTTGCACTTTGAAATGTCTTCTAATATCTATTGAAGACACTTCAACTTTTTAATTCAAAAGTTCAGCATGATAACTATTTAGATGATTGCTACAGTATCTGTATGTTTTTAAGCACTTGCCAATAGTGTATAATTATGCTATTGTCAACGTAACATAATTTCAATATAAAAGGTACTCAAACATCATTATTGTAATTATTTCAAATCCAAGTTTAAAATCCAATTGTGTCCTAATGTGATATGTAACTGTAAGAGGCAAGTGCTTTATATGAAGCATGAGCCTTTCTGGTTAGATGTCTGTTATATTTTGTTTCATCAGTATCAGAAAAGGTCACTATCTGGGGATAATTATTCACTTCACCATTTCTACCTGGTGAGATGGCTTGAATTCCCAAGACCTGTCCTTTTCAGTACTTCACACTGGATCTCAGGCCCCCATGCTAAGCCTAATTTACTCATTGACTTCCTGTGTTTATAGCAGCATAACAATGGCCATGTTGGTTTCTGTGCTAAATATATTCTCATGCTGCTGCTTCCTATATAAAAAAGCACAGCTGTCCCGCTGATATCATTAGACATTTAAACCAGTGCTCCACAGGTGGGGTGAAAGTTCATCTTAAACCCAGTTTCTGACGCATAAGGAAACTTTCCATGGGAGGACTTCCCTAGGACACTTGCTTTTCTGTATCATCTGATAGAAACAGAATTCCTGAAAATAGCATCCAGCTGAGGTTGCTGTGAGGCTTAACTGCTAACAGTGCTTGATATGAGTTCATTAAATGTTACCAATGAAAGAAAAAATGTTGATTTTGTTTTGTTAGAATTCCTGATAAATTTGGCATAATCCATGTTTTATTAATTCACATACCTTATTAAGCTTTTATGGTGAAGATAATCCTATCTTTTTTTAAATAATTTTTTTGCATACTTTTTTACTTGTTTTATAATCACATAATTAGCTAAACTAATTTGATAGATAAATTGTCTCTTGTATCTGCCCTTGTGCCTAGAGAAGCTCAATAAATACCATTAGGATCAAATTAACAAATGATCGTGAGAGCATCCATGTCTCACAACCACAGATTTAAGAAATATAGTTTGGTGATAGAAACATGATATGATATATTCATTTGAATTTTTAAATCAGAATCACAACTATAGGGCCATTACCTTTCCAGGTGGCTAATGTATCTGGGACCTCCAGTATAACCACTCTCCGTCCTTAGCTATCACCACATTATCAGTGAGGAACTTGGGCTGAGCACACCCTCAAAAGCACATTACCCTTCCACTCCCTCCTGCACAAGTTCAAGAGGCCATATTGCCCAGTGAAGAAAATAGATTGAGAAATACATTTTTAGGGAAAAGCCAAATGATGTTTTCTCACCTGTGAAAGGTAGTTGATCATAAATTTCACCCTGCTATGTGATCACACTAAATCTGTACTACTTTGATTTATATATGGTCTTTTCTTCCTGGGAGAGAGAAATGATCTTCTTTATCCCCATGCCCAGTCACTCAAGAGCATACCAATTATAAATTATATAAATATATTAATATAATATCTTGTATAAATATTAATATATAAACATATATAAAATATATGAATAATATATACATATATATTATAAATTATATAAAAATTCTGTCTGTTTGGGCCCCCTCTTCAGCTGTCTTTTTTAGAAAGAAAGATAAGAAATAAATTAGAGCGTCCTTTAAAATTATAATTTATTCTTGAGTCACAATTTCTGAAAAGAGAGAAAAAAAATGAAGGAGAGAAGAAGAGGCGGTGGAAGAAAACCAAAGAGGAGGCCGGGTGCAGTGGCTCCTGCCTGTAATCCTAGCACTCTGGGACGCTGTGGTGGGTGGACTGCCTGAGCTCAGGAGTTGGAGACCAGCCGGAGCAAGAGGGAGCCCTCCCTCTCTACTAAACAAATAAAAAACTGAGGCAAGGGGATGGCTTGAGCCCAAGAGTTTGAGGTTGAGCTATGACACCATGGAACTCTACCAAGGGTGACAAGTGAGACTCTGTCTCAAAAAAGAAAAAAAGAAGGAAGGGAGGGTGAGAGAATAGTCTGGCATTTAAAATTGATTTATTGTTCTCCTTTACCAAGGTTTCTGCTATAAGTCATCTAAGGAAAATTTACTCTCAATGATCAGTTTTAACAAAGAGAAAAGACTCAGAAAGCTAACAACAATGGAAAATGATGCTAATCTCTGCCATAGGTTTTATTTCAGTAGGATATTGAATACTTAAAATACTTCAGCTGGCAAGTCTGGGATGCTGCTTCCATCTCTTGATTCCTTCATATTTCCTACACTGGGCCTATTTTCTGTTCCAGAGCAAAGTTTGCTCTTCATGCTGGCTTCAAACTGTGTTTCTCTTCAGATCCAGACCTGCTTGGCTTTCTCTGCTTCTGGCTGAAACTCCAAACAAAATTCTGTCTGGATATAGTTCAGAGACTCAAATGGTTCAGGGCTGTTTGCAAGGAGCTGTGGTTTGTATTTGAGGGTTTGATATATTCTGTCATTATCAAACAAAATATACCATCGTAGAAGCCCTATTTCGAAAGATAGTTTTGATTTTTAGCAATATAATGCATAAACATAGTGTACGAGGCCAACCAATGCTTTATTACAGCAGCCAGGGTTACCTTCTCCTGTCTTGTTCTCTGTGGGCAACAACTTATCTCATTTACATTACATTAATATTCATTATATCAATTATCATGACTTTATAAATCATGTTCATTGCAGAACTAAGCAGAAAACTACGGTGCCTTTTTCTTATACACATGTCATAGATGTATTCCTGTCCTAATTCTTTTTATTTTTTTTTGTACCATATAATTAGAACAATTTAGTTCCATATTACCTCCGATTATTAATTTTACAAAATACAATAACGTAGAATTTTAATCAGTATTCATATTACCCTATAAAAGACCTTTGTTCACTAATTATTTTGAAGTATTTTGAGTTGGAAGCACATTGAACTTTTCTTGTGAGCAACACGTGAACTTTTCTTAGAGCAACACATTAAACATCTAAATAGTACTCACTAAGCATCTTAGCTGATACAAAGGAGCTGCAGTGTTTTTCCCTTAGAATTCTCATCATTTTCAAATGGATACATTCATAAACGTGTAGCATTCAAAGATATTTCTCTCTGCCTCTCTAATCTTAACATGTATTTACAGAAGAGTAGATGATGTTTGCATTATTTACTTGTAAATTACATTTAAAAATTTAAACCAGTATTATAAAGCAGTAATTCTCAAAATTTTTGATAACAGAAATCCTTTTCACTCTTACGGTTTAGTAATGACCTCAAAGATTTATTTAGAACATTCTGGAAAACATAAGTATACTTAAGCACACCATTCTGTCTGTTAATCATCTGATGATGTCATTGTATTTCATTTAGACTTTGGAAAACTCCCCTGTTACCTGAGATAATAAGAGTGAAAAAGTCAAATAATAGCTTGGTTTTGTTATCAGAATTTGTTAACAGAAATCCTTTTCACTCTTATGATTTACTAAGGACCGCAAAGATTTATTTAGAACATTCTGGAAAACATAAATATACTTAAGCACACCATTCTATCTGTTAATCATATGATGATGTCATCGTATTTCATTTAGACTCTGGAAAACTCCCTTGTTACCTGAGATAATAAGAGGGAAAAAGTCAAATAATAGCTTGGTTTTATTATAAAACTTTTCTTATTACATAACTTCGAATAAAAGGGTCTTGGTGTCTCCAAGGCCTGTCAGACAACACTTTAGGAATTGTTGTATAAACAGGAAGTGGTAATAATAAGTAATATTTGTAGAGCAGCTTAAAGTTACAATGTGTTTTCACAATTGTTTTCTATTTGATTTCTGTAATAACACTGTGAGATTATGACTACATTTGTTTATAGGCAAAAGATGATTATGTTCAGGGAAATTAAGTGATTGATTTAAAGAGACTGGACTAGTAAAATTCAATTCAGATCTTATAATTTTTGTGTAATTTTTTCAATAACATTTCCCTTCATATTTGTCAATTGAAGAATTTTCTGTAAAACTAGACTAGTTGAGTTAAAGCAAGTTCCATCTCAGCATCTGGAGCCCTAGGCTGATTTGAAATCCAAACTAAAGTCTGTATTTACACGTGAGTGATTTTATGGTATCTGATCGAGTACTGGGTGATTCCTGAAAGCTGGATGTGGTTCAACGATAATCTGAGAATTTAGAGAACCTTTCTTAGATGGATCCTAGGCAGTTTGGCGAATACATCTATTATGAACCTATCTTTCTGCTGCGGAATTTATGTGGACTCTTAGGCAAAATGGTTTGCAACTGAGCCATCCTCCTTAAGGTTGCTGGGTACCTGAATGGACTTACCAAGCCTTTTCCAGACTGAGCTGTTGCCCCCAGCACTAGGCTAAAATGGCCAACAGCCAGGAGCAAAAATATCAAATACCATTTGCCTGGAAGCTGGCCCTAGTGTATTTATTTCTTTGGAGGACTGCCCTTTCTATACTGTCTTTAAGCTTTAACCTTTGTGCAAATCAAAATGACAGCACCTGTACACCCTGTAGATCAAAAGGGACAAGGTCAAAGGCCATTCTTTTCCTCTTCTGCTGCTCAGGGCTTTGATTCTTTAAGTATGAAACATGAAGGAAATGTGGATCACAGGTATAAGGGACATAAATATGTGCTGGGTAAGAAACTATAAATAACAATGTTAAATATTCTTTGAAATGAATGAAAAGGAAGGATGAATTTGTAGAGTTGGTATAAAAAACTCTTTGATGTTCTTCTTTGCTCTGTAGTAAACTGATCTAGTTAGATGAAATGAAATGAATGCTTTATTGAAATAAAAATGGTAGTATTTTCTAACCTATGTCTTTCATGTTTTACTTATCTGACAAAAATAAAGCAAAACGAATAAACCCCCAGCCCCACACCACAAAGCTCTCCTGTATTGCCAGGGAAGAGGAAGTCCCGATTCCTTCACTTGGCGTTTATGGGCTTTGATGGTCTTGGGCCAAACTCAAAACCACCTTTTCTACTTGATCTCCCTTCCCAAACAGTCACCCCCACCACCTTAAACCAGGTTGGTGTCTGTATCCCCCCACCCCGATTCCCATCTCTCTACTTTGCTCAGTTGTTCCCTCAGCTTGGAATGTGCTTCCCTCATTCCCTTCCCTCAGATTTCTACCCATTTGTCAAGTCATTCTTTTCTAGTCCCATGCACAGAAATCTCTTCTTCCTCCAACCTTCTAGGGTAGGAGTTGGCAAACTTTTTTTGTCAAGGTGGCAAGTATTTTAAGCTTGGGGAACCACACACCCCCATCACAACTACCCAGTTCTGCTATTGTACAACAGAAGCAGCCACGGACAAGTCTTCATCCACAAATAATTTGTAATAATTACTTCCAAGTAGTTTACAACCTTTATTCTAGAGCACATATTATTTCTTACAACACTTATTCCACACATAGATTCAGGTACATTAAATATGGGTACATATCCAGACGTTTACATATTTGTGATTAACTTAAACACCTTTTAAGTCAAGGAAAACACTTGATCCCTCCTTATTTCCATTATGGTGCTTTTGTTGAAACACTAATTCATGACCTCTTGTTTATGTGTTGATTTTTTTTTTCTAGCCCAGGCATCAGCTCATGCTGACATAGTATATTACCTCTTTATGTTAAGATATACAAAGATGCATTTTAAAACAAATCGGGATACTTGCTTTGAAGTGTATCCTAAGCAAAAAGATTTTATGACTTATTTGCTGACAGAGTGGTAATGATAAGGCTGCTTCCTTAGCCTGCCAACATAGAACTCATTTCTCAGGAGAAAAAAGCACCCACAGTTGGCCTGAAGAAAGCCTGTTGCATTTTACCAAATAGAGTACATAGTGTAATTTGTACAATGTCAAACTTCAAGGAATAATTTATAACAATAATGTTTCTATTAACGGCCTGCCACTAAGGAAAGGACAATAAAATATCAAGTTTGACAATAGGCACTGATTGATATTGAGGTCAGAAGGGGAAATACTAATATTTCAGTTCTCAGCCTTGTATGAAGTATAGTCAGCAGGCACAAGAGAGAACAGAATACAATCAACTTTGGATTCTTTTCAAAATTCAAGGCTTTGGAAAAGAGTAGTCTCCATGTCATATTTACCCAAGAAAAGCTCGAGTGTAAAAACAGAAACTATTACAAAACTACATGTTTCTGGGTTTTTAATTTTTTTTTATATTAGCCTAGAAGAAATCTGACAAATGTAGTTCAGGCATCAGTTTTTATCCATGATGTGTTATAACCATCTATTTAGATGTGTTAGCAGCTGTTCGTGGTGAATACCACACCCACCTTTTCAGGTGACGTAGATGGGGTTGGTGAAGATTATTTATAATTCATGGGGTCTGGAGAACTGATGAGGGGAGAAAGCCATCCCAGGTGACACAAGATTCTCAGCCCAGATGCCTCATCTTGGAATATGAATTAGCCTGGTTCACACATAGCAAAGAATGGTTATGCTGATCAGAGAGCAGAGTCTGATATGTGTCAACTGCTTCCCTTTATCATAAAATAACACGGAGCTAAGTATAGCAATAAGTGGTTCTTTTACCAGCGTGTGGGTTAAATGCTCAACTTCGTGTAGGCATTTATTACATTCCACATTCTTCACACGTCAGCGAAGGCAGAGAATTTCTGAAAGTATAATTCCCACTCACACCCTCTGACAAGGTGTTGCTTTCAAAAAGCAAAGCAGTGAGAGGATGAGCTCCGCACAGAGGGCCGGGAACCAGGCAGAGCTGGGGACTGGGAGTCAGGGCTTTCCGGAGAGGTGCCACGAGATCACCCTCTGAGGAGGAGGGAGGACGAAGGGGTTGATTTATTACTGCCTAGAAATATTACAAAAGAAACCTTCTGTGGTTTTATTGAGAAATCAAACATGATTTCTGTTAACATCTGTCTGATTTCCATTGTAAACATTGGGTTGGTCTAATACCAAACTGTAAAATTCATGCCCACGCCTCCATCCCCCTTGAGAAGGATCTCAGGCTGGTGTGGATGACGTTACCTTTGTTCCCATCCAGGGAACATCCAGAGACATTGAAATAGCTTCACCTCTCACCCCCCACACGTGGCAGTGACACTACCAGTGGAAGCCAACTCACGGGAACAAAAAATACTGAAATCAGTCACAAGCAGCTACACACTATAGAAAACCAGACATCGACCCAGAGAACTGGAGCTGGTGGAAGAGCTTTGGCTCTCTCCACGTGGAGACGGAGAGGCTGACAGCTGGCTTTTGTTTTTCCACTACTGGCTGTTGGGCTCCAGCTCCATACCAAGGGAAAGACTGTGCAGGAGAGATGTCACCCCGTGCACCTGCAGCACAGATCATGGTTGAGTGATTCTGTGATCAAGGTTTTCTAGCGAGCTGCAGAGGAGGATGACAGAGTGTTTTGAAAGTAGACTGTAAGGAGAACTGACCTGACCTAGTTTGGAGTGGGGTTTGGGGTCGGGACATTTTCTTACAGCCGTGCTATTTAAGTTGCGAACAGGAAGGATGACTAGAGTTAGACTGAGTTGTGGATGGAGGAAGGGGCAGGTGTTTCAGAGACAGGGGGACATGTGGAAGTTTCAGATGAGTGTGCTAAAGTTCTGGATCTACAAAAACACTAGTTTGGCTTGAAGTTGGATTTGGCTAAATCATATTATTTTTTTCCTAAGGAAAGAATAACACACCTGAATATCTTGCATTATTCAAATTAAATCAGATATTCCCAGCTCTTCTCAGTATAAAGCCTAAGGCTCTTCTCTCTCCAACTTCGGTATTTCTAATTATCACTGCTTTCATCAATCTCAGTTTTATCATTATTACTATAATTAAATGATTTTTTAAGTTTCTGAAATGTTTTTATCTATTTTACATATAGGATATCATTTAGTTCTTATAATTAATATGAACAAGTATCATAGTGTCTAAGATTCTTCTCAAGGGGGATGGAGGCATGGGCATGAGTTTTACAGTTTTGTATTAGATGAACCCAAAGTTTACAATGAAAATCAGACAGATATTAATAGAAATTATGTTTGATTTCTCAATATAACCACAGAAGTTTTCTTTTTGTAGTATTTCTAGGCAGTTATAAATCACCCATAAGAATAAAGCAACAATAAGAACTATGTCTTTTATGTTGAATAGCAGCATTATATAGATCTTTTAAGAAATTTCATTAACTCATCCCTTTTTCTTGCATGCAACTAAAATAGAAGACCATCTAAGGAACAAAAAGGAAGAACATATGAGAAAATCATTTTTTCTCAGAGGGAGGCATGTAGCCTGGGTTGCCACTTCAGATTCCTTTAGCTCTGGGTTTTTATGGTATAACAATACTTACGTTTGAAGAAATATGAACTTGTTTGCATATCACTACATATAGTTTAGCAACACTGTGAGGATGATTTAGTATTATTGATTTACCAGCAGAATATATTGATCTACTAACAGTGATATTGGAAGAATTTGTGAATGAAAAATTATGCAAAATGAAAAACAAAGCATGGAAGAATCTACTTTAGCTGTGTCACCTATGATGTATTATGGCCCTTGTTTGATACATGACTATAATAAAGCATTGCCATTCAATTAGAGTAAATTAACTTTAAAATTAATACTGTGCCTATGCTCGATTCCATCTAAAGGGCTGGAGAAAGGGAAGAGAATTTTCAACCATTCACTGTGCATTAGCCTTGGTGACAGAATATAAATCATAGTAAGTCATGGGCCTCTGCCCAGTTCTGATCTCTGTGTGGTGCATGTCAATGTCAAACTTTAAAAAATGTGCACTTTGGTTAGAGCGGCATGCATTTAGTAATTGGATAGAAGTGAGTGGATGAATTGGAGGTTAAAATCTGGCCCTTTGGAAATGTTTTGACACTTTACCCAGGAGCCTGCATTTAGTAACGGTAATGGGGTTCCTAAATTTTGATTTTGGCTGGCTTCCTGATGATATAGAAAGCTTTTCAAGGAGTGATGAAGGAAGTACATTAGTGAAAGGTATTAAAAAATTATTTCTGACATCTCTAGCCACAAGGAGCAAATTCAGATGGCTGAAAAAGAGTATAAATCAATCAATAGGAATATCCCTTTTAATCTTTTCTTTCATACTCAGTATTTATTTCTTTCCATTTTTAGTCTGACAATACATCAGGAATTTCATGATTACTAAGAAAATCTATTGTGTGGGCCTCAGTGTCACTATTTCTTAAAATTCACTCATTAATTGATGAATAGAGCAAATTATGGAAGTGACATGCACATATGTGATTGTATGTGCAGGAGGAATACTCAACTTGAGAGAAAAGGAGCAAAAGGAATTAACATTTTATAACTTCCTATCATGTATCATGCACTCTCTTAGTCACTCCACCTAATTTGTAAGTAACTAGAAAATAGTGTTTGTAAAGTATTTGACATTGTTTCATGTTGATATACGATAAAATTTTTATTTTAGTAGTGTGATCTTATAAGACAAGCTATTACGCTGGTCATTGTCCAGCTACTTGGGAGGCTGAGACAAGAGAATCACTTGAGCCCAAGAGTTTGAGGTTGCTGTGAGCTGTGATGTCACAGCACTCTACCAAGGATAACAGTCTCAAAAAAAAAAAAAAGATATTACATGCTGGTCAACTTATTCATGAAGGGTGAGATCAGGGCAAAAAAATACAGTAGAACCTCCATAGTTGACCACCTCCCTATCCTGACCCCCTCCTTAAGTTGACCTAATTTTCACAGACTGGACATGCACCCCATGTGTTATTAGTACAGTAGGCCTGGTTCCTTATGTTGACCGTCTCTGTATATTGACAGTTTGTTACAGTACACAGTTTGGGTGGTCAACTTACAGAGGTTCTACTGCATATTATTTGGGTGTAATAGGAATTCACTGTGTCACTGCAGCTTGTTCTTCTGCTTTTGCGGTTTGACAAGTTGTGTGAGAGAAAGAGCAGTTGTCTGTGTTGTACATACAAATAACCTATGTACAGTGAATACTGCACACATACACGGCAGCATTTTAGAGTCTGTCCTGAAGCATTAACATTTGTTAACACTTTTTATTTGCTTTCTTCAGTTTAATAGTCTTAATTCTTTTCTGGCCTTTTGTGTGCAGAATCCTCAAAACACACAATTCTTTGGCAAAAAAGTTGAGAAAAACACAAACTCATTCATTGACTAGGATTGGAAGTCATCTTAAATAAGTCAACACTGGGAATGGATTCGAAAGAGGGGATAGATGGTCTGCAGATAGAAATAGATAGGGCCACAGGAAATAAATAGCGAAGTGGAGAAGGAAATAGCAATCTTTAATTAGTTGAATGGAATGGAGGCTAGACAGTGAATGCACCTCAGTATACAAGTGGAAGTTGCAGAGCAAAAGCACTGGAGAGGTAGGGGAGAGAGAGAAGAAAAGGCTTCATTCAAAGGTGGTACTTATTTCTAGGTTAGTTATTCATTTCATGACTGAAAGAACTTCACCTGTAGCCAAGTCAGAATTATGCCAATTATAAGTAAAATAATCTAGAAAAGTTCAAAACGAGTGTTGCTGGTGCTTGGGGACAGTTCAGATGTGCGTCTATAATAAATTTTAAAATAATGAATGTGAGCTGATTCTCCTAAGAGTCCAATTTAATAAATTAGAGCAGAGATGGATAAAGTCAGCTTTTGTATAAAATGGCCCCTGGGTCAGCAGGTTCTATAGTAACTGGGTTGAATATTAGCATATTTAAAAATAGAACATGCATTGGTCAGCATTGCAATTATAAAAAAAAAGGTAAGTTGATTTCATTTAGCCAAGAAATGTGTACTGAATGCCTTCCAAGTGCCAGGTATGAGATATATTGATGAAGAGGGCAGACAGTGTCCTTGAACTCTCAGATATCTTGCAATCACAGAGTTCAATGATGGCCTTGTCTAGGAGAGAAGCTGTCAGTGAGGCCATTGTCCATTGCCTAGAACATTTTTCCTTTGATGATAGATGGGGCAGACACTCTTGTGTATTATTAAAGAACTGAATCATCTAACTAATGCCCACCCACCCCTTTTTTTCTGAATCCATGGTAACCTTACAAGTTTCTGATCATAATTTGGATTTTCAGAAGTATCTACCTATTAGGGAAGAATGCCTGAATCAAGAAAATATGAGGGATGCAGTCTTTGTGATGTTTGTATTTCTCTATTTAAATATGACACTAGCCTTCTGTGTTTCAGATCAGTCTGAGAGTCCATCTTGAATCGCTTCTCAGACTTCTAATGTCAAATTTTCCAGCCTTGAAAGCTGGGGCAAGATCCTGAACTGTCACTCCTTTCTGAGTCCTGAGTAATAGCCAGCTGGGCTCATTGGTGACACCCAGTATCTACATTAGCTGTTCATGTTTTGTCTTAAAATTCATGAAAGGATTAGGTCTTATTTGATTCCTCCAAATAATACCAAGCATGGATCTGCAAGATAATCGCTTTCAAAGCAGTGATAGAACAGGCAAGTTCTTCTTTTCTTGTTTTCTTATTGTGGGTCCCTTGTGTCATTTCTTGATCTCATCACAGACATCGCCTGCCTCAAGTTTGCCTAACAAAGAGCCAGGATGGTCTCAGGGGATGTCTTCCTCTGCTCAGGGGATCGGCAGTCTCCTGAAGCATTAGTTTGCTTTTGACATCTGGTTCTTATCCATCTCCTTAGAAGTCTGCTGTTATTATTTCATTACTGGCAAAGCCACCCTCAGGCTATTTTTTTTAAGTCAACCTAAAGTTAGTTCCACTTTTTTAAAGAGATCTTAAGTTGAGCAGTAGCTAATTATTCTTTAGCAAAGTAAGTTATTTCTTGGCATCAGCATTTTCCTTTTCTTATTTTTTTTAATCCTTCCTTCCCCACAAAAAACTTAAAAAGATTTCTGGCTGGTGACTAATAATCTATTTTTACCATTGTCCCTTGCAGATCTCAGTGATATTTTGGTTTTCATGCCCCCAATGGTATGTGATAGTGGGCTTAGTTGAAGAGATTAATATTAACGCCATACTTTTTTCGTCCAAAATCAAAATGGGGAAGTGAATACTTTTCCATAAGTTGGCAAACGTACCTGGGTATGTGTGGTCATTTTTTTAGGTTTTTTTAAAAAATAGTGACATTGTAGGGTTACGATTTAAAACTCTTTATGTTTTCTTTTTCAAACTCGGTTTAGCAATATAACCCTGTTTTCAGATAAAATATGGTGCATCTGATATAGTAAATGGATAAAATTAGAGATACTCTAGACATCGCCCAGATGCACATGTGAATTGGGTGGAATACTAGCTTAGAACTCCATAAAAACACAATTTCAAATTCTAAAGGTTAGAATTCAAGTGTCAAACATTACTGGCTCAGCGCCTGTGGCTCAACGAGCTAAGGCGCCAGCCACGTACACCTGAGCTGGCGGGTTCGAATCCAGCCCCCGGGGCCCGCCAAACAACAATGACGGCTGCAACCAAAAAATGGCCGGGCGTTGTGGCGGGCGCCTGTAGTCCCAGCTACTTGGGAGGCGGAGGCAGGAGACTCGCTTGAGCCCAGGAATTGGAGGTTGCTGTGAGCTTCAATGCCACGGCACTCTATCCAGGGTGACAGCTGGAGGCTCTGTCTCAAAAAAAAAAAAAAATTACTGATGAAGAAGACAAGGAGAAATAGTATATTATTTTGCCATATGTAGGGCCAGGTACAGGTAGTTCATGCCTGTAATCCTAGCACTCTGGGAGGTCAAAGTGGGTGGATGGCTTGAGCTCAGGAATTCAAGACCAGTGTGAATAAGAGTGAACCCCCATGTCTAAAAATAGCTGGGTGTTGTGGCAAGTTCCTGTAGTCCCAGCTACTCAGAAGGCTGAGGAAAGAGGATCACCTGAGCCCAAAAGTTTAGGTTGCTGTGAGCTATGAAGCCAAGGTACTCTTCCCAGGTCAACAAAGTGAGACTCTGTCTCAAAAAAAGAAAAAAAAAAAGAAACAGAAACAGCATGTTGTTTTCCCATATGTAGATGGAATAACACTTTGAAAAGTCCAACAAGACAAATGAGGTATTAGTAAAGAGGCTAGAATAGGCCTAGAAGCCATAGCAAGTTGATAGCTGAGCAAGCCATCTGGTGGCAGGGATATTAAGAATGATGACCTGATGACCTGCGTTAATAGGACTGCTTGTTACAGAGGATGTTAAAATTCTATTAAAATGTGAATGATTCTGGCAGCGCCTGTGGTGCAAGGAGTAGGGTGCCAGCCCCATATGCCAAAGGTGGTGAGTTCAAGCCCGACCCTGGGCCAAAAAAAAAAAAAAATGTGAATGATTCTTTCTAAGTAGAAGAATCAGGAATATCAGGACTCCAAAGAGAGTGACAAGGTTTAATTCAGTTTATTTATCCTCTTGCACAGTGCTAGGTACTTGTATGTTACAATATGCAGTATGGTGAAAATAACACTGAAGCTAAAAACCAAAAATAGATATTTTATGCCTCATAAATATGCCAGACAGAAATTGCCATCACTATGTTATCTACTAATCTGGGGGACAATGATACATAATGACTGATTTCATATATGTATAGGGTGGCCATAAGGTTCATGTGCAATTTGAAATTGCACACTGTTTTATATATATGTATTATAAATTGGAATTTTTCTTTTCATTTGGAATACTGGTCATTTTTGTGAGCAGCCTTAGTAGAGAGTTTGGAATATGCTTGTAGTGACCAATAAATTCCATTTAAGTATCCTAGTTGTCTCTTGGATTTGCTACACGCACTAGTGCTTACTACGTCATATTGTGGGGATATTGAATGCCAGGGCCATTCCAGTTTTGGTTGAGGCTCACTCCCTGCTGAGTGACAGTGCGCTCCTACCCGTAAGAATGTAGCGCTGATGGTACTTTGCTCGTCGTCTGCTACTGTCTTCTGCCTGTAACGTTCCTAGAGCAGATCTCTTTCTCTGCCTCTTAAATTCCTCTCAAGTTACCATCTTATCTCATTTCTCACCATCAAAATTCCAGAAAGAATAATTTTTTCATGTCTCAGAATTTATTTCGTAGCTCACAGTTTTTCCTACCTCCTCTGCTTGCTCAGGCACCCACACAGGGCCATTGTCCGGGACCTGCTGAGCACCAGCTCTGGGGCTTCTCGTCAGCTTTTGTGCGGCTACGTGTCAGATCTTGGCTAGTTTTGGTCCATGGCAGTATTTTGCTATAACAAGATACCACAGACTGGGTAAATTATAAACAACAGGAATTTACTTCTTCCAGTTCTGGAGGTTGAGAAGTACAAGACCAAGGGGCTTGCAGATCCGGTGGCTGGGGAGGACCGGTTCTTCTTCTGGTTCATGGAAGGTGTCTTCGTGCTGTGCCTTCACACGGTGAAAGGCTGAGTTTTCCCTCTAGGAATCAGCTTCCCAAGGCCCACCTCCTACTACCATCACTCTGGGAATCATGCTTCAACACAGGAGTGCTTGGGAGATGCAAACATGCAGACCCTCGCAGTGCTGTCTGTCTTTGGTGCCCCTCTCCACCCGCTCTTCCTTTTGTTTCTTCGGCTATTTCCTTTCAGTCTCTCTCATGGGCTTTTTTCCCTCTGTGTATTCAGGCCTCATGAATGCAGGTCCAAATCGTTCATTTTTATTAGCCTTTGCCTAAGTTTGCAACTCAACGCCTCTTACCTGGCTTATGTGAAAGGCTCCTAACATGCTAATAGGTTATTGGGCATAAGCCTTGGCTACCGGGTCCACTTGGTCCTGTATGGGCAGAGTAGCATTGCAACTAGCCTGCTCCTGCACTGGATTGCTTAAAATGTTCATTGCCCGATGGAGAAAATGGAAAAATCCTTGCCATGGCACATGAGCCCCACCTTAGAGGCTGGGCTCCCATTGTCTGTTCCTGCCTTAAAGTCCTTCTCCTCTTCTCCCTACACCAGCTGGACTGGCCAGTTCTGAACTCATGTTCCTGCCCTCATGCTGCCCTCCTCCTAGGGGTGTCTAACTTCATTTCCTTCCTGTGCGCATTGGAAGAAGAAGAATTGTCTTGGGGCACACATTAAATATACAAACAGTCACGAAAGCTGATGAGCAAAAAATAAAGAGGAAAAAATGGGGCCTGTGCATAAGTTTTGCAATATCCAACACCATAGATAAGCAAAACAGTCCTCAAATAATCCCCGTGTGGCCCACAGGCTTTAGTTTGACACCACTGAATGGTGTTTAATCCCTCTGTGCCCTTTTCTTATTGGCATAAGAAGGATAACTATAGCGTCTGTATTAAAGGAAGATCGTGGTGGTCAAAGGAAACCAGGCCTATGTAACTGCTTTATTTCCTTCAAGCACCGTTAAGAGGACCTCTACAAGTTCACGTGGTTCTTGTTATTAGATCGCTTTGGGGAGGGTGTGGGGGGATTTGTGGAGGATTCTCAGGAAACCAATGAAGATAATTAAAAGTTTGGAAAATTAGAATCATGAAGAATGAGAAAAGGAACAATTATTCAGCCAAGAGAAGAAAAGGCCTAAGGGGAGATATAAGAAAGAAAAATTATTTCCTAGAGGATAGACTCAGACTATCCTCCATTAATACTGAGAAGAAAACACCACAAGCATGTAGGATTGATGTTTGCTCTAAGGAACATTTCCCACAGAGGGGAATTGGCTATCTAGAATAGTTTATTCATGAAATCCCCCAAATTTGCTCATCCATATATATCCCAAAAGATAAATCTTCTTCTGTTGGAATGAAGATGCCTGAATGTAGAAGAGTGAAAGAGGTGGTTTCTTGCAATCCTCTCCCCCACCCCGCAGTAAATCCTTCTGCCACTCTTGTCTCCATTCATCTCTCTGAATGTCTCTCTGTGGCCTTCTGTCTCTTTGTCTCTGTAATCTGTCCCTCTGTTTTTCTTTCTTTTGGTTCTCTTCCCTTTCTCTCACCATTCTTAGGCAGCTCTTCTTCATTTGAGCCTCCCTCTCCCGGTCAGCAGTATAAGTGAAAGGTTTTCAGACTGGGCCAAATACTGCGAGGCTACTTGTATTTGGTCTCGAGTTCCTTGTCTTTATTGATTGGCATTACAGTATTTTGGATTACAGAAAAGTTTCTATTTCTGTAATGAGTTAAGGAGTGAGGCGTTTTTATGCTCACCTGCTTTATATTATTTTATGAGACCTTCCAACTGCAATACACTTTCCTCAGCACAAATTTGTATCTTTTCCTTTAAAGAAGAATTTTTTCCTATAATTTGTGTATAGCACATTTTACCAGTTAACTGTGAAGCTCCTTCATTATATGATATTAGAAGTCCTAGGTAAGAGGATTAATCAGTACCACTGCTCTGAGGAGCAGCAAGCACCACCAAATGCCCTGTTTAATGTTGAGCTACATTTTCAGTTTTGTTTTTTTTTACATTTTTTAATTTTTTTTTATTGAATCATAGCTGTGTACATTAGTTCAACCACGGGGTACAGTGTGGGGGCTTCACATGCATGTCAGTTTTTTTTTTTTAACCACTGCATTTAAGAGGTTATAGTTGTTTCTTATATTATCTTTTTTTTGTGTGATGTCGGTGGCAATCTTCTTTGTCTTTTGTTGACCTCATATTTATCCTCTATGTTTTTTTGTCTCTTCATTCCTTTTTAATTTTCACCCTTTTGGGCTCTGAGACGGGCTCCTCTTGGACGCAGCCTCCTCTAGCATCCTGTAACTTGGCGTGGTGACGGATCCCAGCACTTACTACTGGAATCCGCACAGCGATGAGGTGACAAATGTTAAACTGGTATCATTTGTGGGAAGTCGCGTGGCTGAATCAATACAATCATTTTTCTATTCTCCTGAGGAGTTACGATAGCTCTTCTTTGACTTTTTATCTTGTTAGACTTCACTAGATTGTTTCCCCTCAAGCCCTTTAGAAGACATAGGTAATTGAATTTTGTTCTTTTTTTTTTTCTCTACCTCTCATGTCCCAGTTGAGGAGAACTATCAAATATTGACTATCACAATTTCACTGTGATCCTGTGAAATAAATTTTACAGTATAAAGTCTAGCAAGAAGCGTGAAATTGGCACCTCTAGGAAGTCAGAACAATGAGAGGAGCAGGGGTTGCTGTATGCAAGAGATGGGCTTAAAAGCATGTGCATGACCACTCTTTCCTACCATTCCAACAGGGGTTGTTATGTGGAGCCTATCCTGGGAAACTTATGCGGAACTGAGCATAACTATTGCTGCTGTAAAGTAGAGTCATCATTAGTATTACTTATAACAGCAGTGTAAGGCCACTTAAATTATAGCTTTGGTTCCCTACTTCCCTTTCTCTCTCTGTCCCTTCCTCTTTTTATCTCTTCATTCTTCCTTTCACACACACACATATATGAACTGTACAAAATAAATTTCTGTCATTTACAAAGCAAAAATTAAAAAATTAAAAAATATATATATACACATATATACACACATACACACATACATACGTATATGAACTGTGAAAAATAAATTTCTGTCATTTACAAAGCAAAAATTAAAAATTTATATACACATATATACACACATGCACACATCCATATAGATATGAACTGTGCAAAATGCTGTCATTTACAAAGCAAAAATTAAAAAATTTTAAAGAAGTATATATACACATACATACATATGTATGTATTTATGTATGTATATACATATATATGTATGTGTGTGTGCAAATATGTGTGTATATATACATATATATGTATGTATATATGCATATATATGTGTGTCTATAGATATATTTTTTTAATTTTTAATTTTTGCTTTGTAAATGACAGCAATTTATTTTGCATAGTTCTAGAGGCTGGGAACGCCAAGATCAAGTTTCTGATAGATTCAGTGTCTGGTAAGGGCCTGCTTCCTGATTCATAAATGGCTATCTCACTGTGTCCTCACGTAGTTGAAAGTTTTAGAAAGCTCTCTGGATCCTATCTTATAGGGCACTAATCTTACTCTTGAGGTCTCCACACTCATGACCTAATCACCTCCCAAAGGCTCTACTTCTAAATGTCATCTCTTTAAGGATTAGGTTTCAACATATGAATTGGAGGTGGGGGAAGGGACGCACTTTTTGTCCCTTCAAGTGCGACTGCCATTCATTCCTACATTTACTCAACAAATATTTGTTGAGTACCTAACTCAAGAAAAAGCAAGGTGTTCAAATCCTATCAGAATTACAAAGTGGAATGAGACTAGGGTCCTACCTCAAAGGAGTTTATAGTCTCTAAGATGAAGAGGGACTATTTCTTGAGCTTTACACTGTGCCAGACACTGTTCTGAGCATTTCATACATATTAGTCTTTTAGGTGTTTACAAAAATGTACAGAGTATGTATTATTGCTGCAATTATCATTATACAAATGGGAAGGCAGGAGCAATGAGGGATTGATACGCCTGCTCAGTGTCCGGGACAAGTCTCTGAGAGCACATTGTATGTGCACCACATCCTCTGTGCAGTGGGTCTGTTAAGGAGCAGGGAGAGGGGCAGAGACTCATAGGTGAGAGTATGAGACTGGTCTAGGCAGAGGCCATAGATAGACTACACTAGGGGAAGAGGAGGGAAGCCAGCCTGGCACAGAGCTGGTGCTTTATAAAAACCTGTTACTGATGAGGTGAGCACCCTGGTTGGCAGCTACATCACTCTTTTCTTCTGACCCTCCCCTGCTCTCCACCAGAGGAAGGATGAGCCCCCAGAACTAGGGACTTATCAGTTAAATATATAGGATATTGCAACGGATACTCATGAAGAGATGTGTAGAATAAGGGTTAAGGTAAAGTAGGAGGGAACAGTTGCAGAGCTTCCACGCCCTTCCTGGGCTCACCATCATGTGGTCAGCTATCTGGAAGTTCCGTTTTTTTTTTTGGCCGGAACTGGGTTTGAACCTGCCACCTCTGGTATATGGGGCCGGTGCCCTACTCCTTAAGTCATAGATGCTGCCCTCAATTTTTTTTTTTTAACAGCTATCTTGAGCACAAACAATCTGTTCAACCAAAATGAGAGCAGGTTTAAATGTTTTCAATTAACTATTGATTAGTTTTTCGTAGCTGTCATAATATACATTGAACACCTACCATTTGGTTGTTTGATGAGTTACTAAATTATCTTATTAATTAAGTCCTTTAAGTTCCACAAAGGCCCACGACTGGTGTTATTGTTAATTTTACCTTTATTTCTTCTCCAGTTTTCCCTTTGCATAGAGCTGAGTTTCTAACCTTTATAATTTTTCTTCTCTCTGAAAAGCTTCTTTTACATTTCTTTCAAGGTAGGTCTATCAGCAACAAATTCTTTCAATTTTATTTGTTTGAGAATGTCTTTATTTTTCCTTCATATTTAAAAGATAATTTCACAGGGTACAGAACTGTAGGTAAGTGGGATTTTTGGGGGGGTCAACATTTTTAATATTTCCATTCTTTCTCTTCATGTGTGGTTTCTGAGGAGAAATCGAATTCTGAAATTCTTATCTTTGTTTCTCTATAGGTAAGGTGTTTTAACTTCTGGTTTCCAGATTTTGCTTTGTTAAAAAGTTTTTTGCAGTTTGAATATGATTTTCCTTGGTGTAACTTTTTGGCATTATTCTGCTTGGAGTTTTCTGAGCTTCCTGGATCTGTGGTTTGGTGTCTGATGTTAATTTGGGGGAATCCTCAGTTAATGCTACTTTGAATATTTCTTCCTTTTTTTTTTTCTTTCTCCTTTGGGTTTTCCCATTAGTTTTCATATCACAGCTTCTGTAGTTGTTCCACAGCTCCTGGATATTCTGTTACATTTTTCCCAGACTTTTTTCTTTTTGCTTTTTCACATTGGAAGTTCCATTAGCATACATATTCTCAAGCACAGAGATTCTTTCCTTAGGTGTGTCCATTCCTCTGGGGAGTTTACCATAGGCATTTATTTCTGTTTTAAGGAAAGACATTCATTGTGTTATTCACTTCTGTTTTTGATCTCTAGCATTTTTTTCTTAGAATTTCTTTCTCTTTGCTTACATTACTCATCTATTCATGCATGTTACATACTTTTCTCTGTTACAATTTTTAGCATAGTAGTCCAAGTTCCAGAAAAATTTCCAGATGCGGTAATGCCAACATTCTGCCAATATCTCACTCTGATTCTGAAGCTTGCTCAGTCTCTTGAAAGTTCATTTTGTTTTGTGTTGTTTTTTTGCCATTTAGTATGCCCTATGTATAGTGTTCATGCCCCGGATAAAAGAAACTATAGTAAATAGACTTTACATTATAATGTTGTGGGGGAAAAGAGGAGGTGGTCTACAGTTCTATGATTAGATCTTAGTTTTGTAGTGTGTGTGCCTGGAACTCGGGCTTCTTAGCACCCCCATCCCTCTGTCCCCAGGTGGGACAGGGTGGCAGGAGGGGTGTAGAGCTGGGCATTTCCCTCCCCCAGGTCAGTTACTCTCTGATAAACCTCCAATAAGGTTGGGCTCTATAAAGTCTGGGCTCTTGAGGCCTGGCCTCACGAAGAACAGTTTGCTGGCATATTCCTAAGGTACTTTTCCTTTTGCCCTGATGAAAGTATAAGGGGATTTTTAAGTAATCGTCACTTTAAGAACCTGATAGAGTTTCAGGAAGTAACAATTCAAAAGCTAGGGGGCCTCCGTATGTCTTGGTCCCCCCACCAGGGATTTTAACTGTCAGGTTTGTCCACACTGAGCCTCTAGCGATTTCTTAATTATAGTTGAGGTTTTCCTGTCCTGTCATTGGTTAAACTCAGATGTTTCTGCTCTATTAAGTTTGATTCTCTGTATCCATCTATCTTTCCAATTTGGGGGACAGTGGTTTGCCCTATGACTTTACTTTTCTGAAAAATCTAAGAAGAGTTGTTGATTTTTTATTTTGGTTAGCTTTGTACTTGCTATCAGGAAGGAGTGATGACTTCCAAGCTCCTGACATGCCAGATTGAAAATCTTAAGTCAGTCACCTCCATTTTAAATATATGAAAAAGGTGCAATTTTCAAAGAGGTTAGATAACTTGGATGAAGTCAAACACAACTAGAAGGGGCAGAGCCTAAGAGTTAAAAAATATTGAACTCCTATTTTCTTTCTATTATATTTTAGCTGTTCCAATTGGTCTTTTGCTTCGAATGATAGCTATGTCTTATTAATCTGAATAACAATTATATATGGATGCCTATAGGTCAAAGGGCACAAGGTTTTTTTTAGAAGAAATAAATTATTGAGATCTATTACATAGAATGGTGACTAGAGTTAACAACAATGTATACATATATCACAACATTACTTTGTACCCCCAAACATATACAAGTTGTCAATTTATAATAAAAATAATAAAAAATAAAGAAGCCACAATTATGTATCATAGAAAACACATTTAAATAATGGAAAATTTCTTCTATAGATTATATAATCCAGATCAGTAGTTGATACTAAAAAGTTATATTGAGTATTTATACCTTTATTCACACATGGAATAAATGTGTGGAATAAAGGTAAATTGCAATTATAGTGAATAGAAAATTGAATATTTGCTACCTCATTTCTGAGCTTAGTTCATTTCATGGAAATGTGGAATTTCCTATGTGAAACAAGAGTTTATAGAGGACTTTATTATTTTTAAATATCTTTTCTCTTTTTTATATTTTAGTACTAATGTTACATTTAGAATCTAAGGGATCTTTCTTCAGATGGCAATCTAGATGAATGATTATTTGGCAACCTGTCAGAAAAGTTGATGATGGTATAATTTTAAAAAATGACAAGAACATTTGCTGAGTATTTCTAAGGGTCAAGCACAGTGTTAAGTGCTTACAATAAATTATCTGATTTAGTTCTTAAAATAATCTATGTATAATAAACTGTCACTAATTTCTATTGCAAAAACAAGAAAATCTAAGTTAAGAAAAGTTGCCTTGCCCCTGTATCCCAGGGCTGGTACAGTGTGGGGCAAATATTTGAACCTGTACCTTCTTGACTGCAGAACTGATGATGTTAAAAGGCTTTCTGTATATTTGCCCCATTTATGCATCCTCTTTTAAGAAACACTGATATGTGGCCAGCATCAAAAGGTAGAGAAGCATTAGCCACAGATTTACATTATCTTCTCTTATATAAAGGAAATAAAAATTCACTTTAAAGTAGACTCCCCTTATTCTATTACACAAGGGATTGAGAGCATCATCACATTTAATTAAAGACTTTTACCCCAACTGCATCTTTATAGTATAAATTGACATGGAGATAATTTTTTAAAATACATTTATTTATTTATGTTGTTTTGGGTTAATTGATGGTGTAAAGGATTAGGTTACGTATTTGTATTTGATAGGTAAAGTCCCTCTTATAATTGTGTCCCATCCATCCTAAAACTGTGCTGTGAAGTAGGAGGACACGCATCCCTCTCCCACCTCTCCTCTCCCTTGTTTACCTGGCCCCCATCTTGAATTGATTTGAGTTTTTCTCTCATGTGGGTATGTATTAGATCATCTGCTGGCTTCATATTGAGTACATTGGATTCTTGCTTCTCCATTCTTGTGATACTTCACTAAGAAGAATGTGCTCCACCTGCATCCAGGTTAATACAAAAGATGTAAAGTCATCATCTTTTCTTATAGCTGAATAAGTATCCCATGCTATACACACACCAGAGCTTGTTAATCCATTCCTGAGTTGATGAGAATTTAGGTTGTTTCCACCTTTTGGTGATTGTAAATTGAGCTGCTATAAACAGTCTAGTATAAATGTCCTTATGGTAAAATGATTTTTTTTCTTCTCAGTAGATGCCCAGTAATAGGATTGCACAGTCAAATGGGAGGTCTAATTTGAGTTCTTTGAGGATTCTCCATACTTCTCTCCGAAGAGGCTGCATTATTTTGCAGTCACACTAGCACTGTGGAAGTGTTCCCCTCTCTCCACATCCATGGCAGCATCTGCAGCTTTGGGACATTTTGATGTGGGCCATTCTCACTGAGGTTAGGTAGTATCTCAGGGTGGTTTTGATTTGCATTTCTCTGATGATTAGGGACAATGAGCATTTTTTCATATGTTTGTTAGCCATTTGTCTTCCTCAGAGAAGGTTCTGTTTATTTCTCTTGCCCAGTGATAGATGAGATTGCTTATTCTTTTTTTAAAATTAATTTTAGCTCTGTGTAGATTCTAGTTATCAACTATTTCTCAATTCATACCCTGCAAATACTGTTTCCCATTCTGAAGGTTGTCTATATGCTTTGATTGTTGTGTCTTTGGCTGTGCAGAAGCTTTTCAGTTTAAGTCCCATTTGTTTATTTTTGTTGTCGCAATTGCCATGGAAATCTTCTTCATAAAATCTTTCCCTAGGCTGACATCCTCAATAATTTTTCCCACACTTTCTTCTAGGATTTTTATCATTTCATGCCTTAGACTTAAATCTTTTATCCATCTTGAATCAATTTTTCTAAGTGATAGAGAGTGTGGGTCCAATTTCACTCTTTTACATGTGGTTATCCAGTTCTCCCAGCACTATTTATTGAATAGGGATTCTTTCCCCCGATGTATGCTCTTATTTGGTTTATCAAACATCACGTGGCTATAGACATTAGTTTCATCTCTTGGTTTTCTATTCCATTCCAAATGTCTATATCTCTATTTTTGTGCCAATACCATGTTTGTGTTGATTACTATGGAGTTGTAATATAGCCTAAACTCTGGTATAGAGATACCTCTGGCTTTGTTTTTATTACCTAGAATTGCCTTGACTATATGGGTTTTTTTCTGATTCCATGTGAAACAAAGAGCTAATTTTTCCAAATCTTTACAGTATAGTGTTGGTATTTTAATGAGGATTGCATTAAAACTATAGATTGCTTTGAGAAGTGTAGACAACAATGTCGATTCTTCCCAGCCATAAGCATGGTATGTTCTTATATTTGTTAATGTTTTCTGCTGTTTCTTTTCTTAGGGTTTCATAATTCTCTTTGTAGAGGTCCTTCACCTCATTTTTAAGATACATTCTCAGGTATTTCACTTTCTTTATAGCTACTGTGAAGGGAATTGTGTCCTTGATTTGCTTCTCAACTTGGCTGCTATTGGCTAATACAAACGGTACTGATTTGTGGATATTGATTTTATACCCTGAGACGTTACTGTATTTCCTGATCACTTCCAGGAATTTTGTTGTCTTTGGGGTTCTCTAAGTATATGATCATATCATTGGCAAAATAATTTATTATTACAAATAAAAATATAGTAGTGAAAGCTAAAAAAGGAACACAGACTATTTGAGTTTTTGATTTTCTAATATTGCTAGCAAAGAATATTTAAAATATTTCAATAGTATTCAATCACCCTCCAATTATGAATTTGCATAGTATTTCCTTCATGAGATGAATTTATCATTTTACCTCTTTTCTGATCATTTTAACACTTGTAATCCCCACATCAATTATTTAAAAAACAATCTTATTTCCTTTGTTGACAGATGTCCAGAATTATGTCCACAAAGCACAAAGCTTTTCTTTTTTTTTTCTTTTTCATATTCTGGAAGAGTAGCATGCGGTCTTCTAGAATAGAGCTGCCAAAAGTAGCTCCTGTCCTTCACTGAGCCAACTGGATAACATGGCAAAAGAGCCGTACATGTCTGACCTGGCTTCCACGGGGCAAATAGACTCTTTCCATGTTTGTTCGTTTGGGTCTATAACGTGGATTGTTTGGTTATCTTTTCATTCTGACACTTGATAGTAAAATGAGCAAAATCTTCTCAGCAGTTTAAAGTAGACTATATTTTCACAGGTCTGTTGAACTGTGATCAAAACAGTCACAAAATTGAATTTAAAAGGTATAGTGTATTTTACTCCCTTGTTTAATTGTTTTTGCTATATTTCTTCTACCTGGAAATTTCCCACTCCTACTGCCTTATATAAACTGATTCATCCTTTAAATTCAAATTCTGATGCCATTTCCGCATGGAAAATTTCCCTGATCCATAGCATACTATTTTTTAATTGTGATGGTTTCTACTTGGCTTTGCAATTTTCCTCTTTTTCCTTCCACTGTCTATCTCAAAAGCTTTTCACTATTTACAGTACATACTGGTTGAATTGCATGCATCCTGGTTGGTCTTGTGGCGGACCCCTTCCTGTCCTGGAGCTCAGGACTTGACCTTGGCACAGCTCCTTGCCTAGTGTTTGTCAATGCAGTGGCTAGAGGTGAAAATGAAAAACGTGTGTGTGTTTATGTAGAAAATGAAAAAACGTGTGTATTTTTATCTTTGTGGTCATCCATCACATTAATTTCACCATGATATGTGTCAGAATGATGCTATTTAACTCTTTTAACTACTCTCCGCTTCTCTGAGTCAGGGGATCTTAGCAGTGAAACTCCTTACTGTATCTTTGGGCTACAGATTTACTGAGATGCACAGATTATCCTCATTTTATTTTCTTTGTAGATAATTTTTCTGGTGTGTAAATCGTGATCTAGCCTCCTAATTATTTATCGACTCTCAAATCTTTTGCCACATTTTATCCTTATACACATCTTGACTTCTTTATTTAAAAAATATGAGTAGTATTTTCTATATTGGAAGGCAGTTGTAGTAGTTCTGAGTGATGGGATGTCAGGTGACATTTTCCTTCCAATTTATAATACTTTTTGTATTTTAATAGTGAATTTTTTTTTACTTTTATAATTTAAAACCTTTTAAAAGGAGAAAGGAAATATATTCATGGGAAAGAATACAATTTACATCAAAGCTAGTCCATTTCTTATTGAATAATGACCTAGATTTGTTTTTAAGAGGATGAAATTTCTTTAATCAACAAAAATTTATTAAGTGAGTACGTTAACTGGGTGGGGGGAAGTATTGTGATTTAGAAGAGGGACAAACTCATTGAGCTTTAGAAACACAGGGAAAGGTGGAAGGAAGAGGGAGTGATTTTGGAGTTTTAATTCAAATGCTAGGCAAGGGCTGGGGGCTGAAAAGATAGAGGACGGGATCTCGAATACAGGGAACACCGTTGTGCACACTCCTTGGAGATGAAAGCAATGGGCTCAGGACGGCTGGAGGTTTCTATGTCTAGGACATGAAGAGAAGAGGAAATAGAGTATGCCAAGCATATTATTTTGTTGGTTCATAAATCTTACAAGGAATTAGTGAAAGGACAGTTTTTTGGTAAGCTCTTTAAGTGTTACACATGGTCTAATTTTATTCAAATTAAAACACACTACATTTTCCCTTCAGTTTCTACTTTCCAGACAGAGGTATTTTTTCACTTCTTTAAACTTACCACAGTTTATTTGATTAACACCCTTTGGACAAATCTGGCTACGTTTTTGTCTTGTTGTAAGTTGGACTTAGCTCCATCTACAGTTTTAAAATAGTCATACAATCCTTGCGTTTTACTTGTCAGTTCTCAGGTGTCAACTTGGGAATATAATGAGCCTTTAGCAAAGAGACTTTCCCCAAATCTTTAAATAATGTAAGATAATACTAAACTGTTTTAGCTTAGAATTTATGTAGGTTTGTAGGTTGTTTTTTTTCCTGGAAGATTGACTTTAAGATGAACAAAAGCAGTTTGTGTGGGATTATTTTTACCCAATCACGTGCTACTTTGAATGCAGTGCGTGCCAGGCACATCACCTGACGGCAGCTCGTTTCAACCAGAAGGTCTCTCATTTCAATAAATTCCGGTTGTGTTAATCACCAAAGATATAATTATGTCATCATATGCTGTGTGCTTTTTAAATCAATGATTCTGAAACAGGCTGTTCTTTGATATTTTCATCATTTTTTCATAAGCTTGCAGACGGAATTTGGGTAGTTAGAAGCTGAGCATCCTGAGCAGACTTTAGATGCCTCCCGACAGCAAGATGTTCGTTGCTTTTCTGAACGATACTGACTATTAATTGTTGAACAATCAGTCTAATGAACAAATGAAGGCTCTTCGTTGGAAATCAGGAAATCGTAAATATTTTTGTTCATGGGCCCCCAATTTGATCAGTTCTGATCTATGCAAATGTACTTAACCATGTCATTTTCGTGCTTAAAATTCTTGCAGTGTTTGTGATTCTTTCAGCATTCTCTGTTATTCAATGGTCCTTTGTAGTGACTTGGAAGACCCTTTGTGGCTTACTGTGGTGACTAACCTGGGGCAGTGGGCAGAAGCTTTAGCCATACCAGTGATTCCTTAGTCTGGCTGTGTGATAGCACCACCAGGTTGACAAAAATATTGATAACTGCACCTCCTCTTGGAGAGGGCCCTAGGCAATGGTGTCTAAAAGTCTCCCAAGTGAATCTAATGTGTAACTAGGGCTGAGAATGAGTAAACACAGATCAGGACAGAGGTCTGCCAGGCATTCTCACCTTGGGCTGTGGTGAAGGGAGCTGTGTACACTGGGAAGTTGGGTTTTGGGGACATGGCAAATGAATTTCCAGGTAGGCTTTTTAAGGAGGGAAGGTAAAGTCAACAGAATAGGGACTAGAAGGCTTGAAGAAAGAGAGAAAACTCAGAACAGAGAATGGAGATGGGACCTGCGCCTTTATATGGTACCCATGGAAGTGTGTGCCCACAGCAGGTAAAGTCAAATTCTGAAGGGAAAAGGACAGTCTAGTTATAGACAAAAAAATACTTAAAAATTAGTAGGAATTATAGTTTTCTGATTAGCTGTCTTCTGTTGTCAAGTTCAAGTTCACGTACGCAAACTAAGGCTACTAAAAATCTTACCAAGGCAATGCAGTCTGTTTTTCCCTGCCTTAATGCCCTCATACCTTGACAATAACAATCAGATAAGGTTCTCCAGGTGCAGGCACAGATATTTAACTGGAGTCCTCCCTTAGGCCTGTTGTTCTGCCTATTTTCAGCACTCTAGCATGTTCTTGCTCACAGCTCCAGGAGCTGGATGAAAAGCTAACTGTGTATATAACCAGAGGGCCTGCTTTTCAGCTCAGGAGTTGCTACCAGCTTCCCTTGTTCCTGCTTGTGAATATTGTCTGATTTTATGTTTGGCATCCACGTATCTATTAAATCACCTCCCTGGATTTGGTAATCGGACTTTTTCTGTTTAGCTCAGTTACATGCTAACCCTTAGATTCTGATTGCTCAGGACCCTGTCCTAGTTTTGGGGTGTAGGTCCCCTTCATCCCTGGAAGATAATATGTTCATAAGTAATGAGTCACTTCAATCAAGGTGTCTAAAATATATTTTTGAGTGTGAGTAAACCTAAAATCTGTAAAAAATACAGTGGACCCTTGAACAACATGAATTTGAACTGCATGGGTCTACTTACACTCAAATTTTCTTCTACCTTTGCCATTTCTGAAACAGTTAGACCAACTTTTCCTCTTTCTCCTTCCCAAATGGCCAGCATTTGGGACCACAGAATTATAATGATAGTTTTATGTGTCAGCTTGGCTAGGCTACAGTACCCAACAATGTGATTAAATATGAATCTGCGTGTTACTTTGAAGGTGTTTTGGTGTTTTGTCAATGTGGCTGACATCTACAATCAGATTTTTTTTTTTTTTTTTTGAGACAGAGTCTTCTGCTGTCACCCTTGGTAGAGGGCTGTGGCGTCACAGCTCACAGCAACCTCAAACTCTTGGGCTTAAGTGATTCTCTTGCCTCAGCCTCTCACTTAGCTGGGACTACAGACACCTGTGACAATGCCTTGCTATTTTTTTTGTTGTAGTTGTCATTGTTGTTTACCAGACCTGGGCTGGATTCAAACCCGCCAGCTCCGGTTTATGTGGCTGGTGCCCTTAGCTGTGGAGCTACAGGCGCCAAGCCCAGATGGTTTTAAATAAAGGAAGTTATTTCTGATAATATCCATGCAGGGTGGGTGCGGGGCTTATCCAATGAGTTGAAGGGCAGCAAAAGCAAAAAGAAGTTTCCCAGAGAAAGAAGAAATTCATTCCAAAGACTGCAATATCGGCTCCTGCTTAAGAAATTCCAGCCTGTTGGCCTGCTGTACAAATCATAAACTTAGCCCTGAAAAGTTATGGAGCCAAAGATAAAAAACTGTTCCTACGTGCAAGATGAAGGAAGAGGGAGGCCTAATTTGTGCAATTAAAATGGCTTTTATTCCACTTGGGTGCAGGTGGGGTGGGATCTCCAACCAGGAAGAAATACGCACCTGAGAAATGGCAGATGAGGGTTTTAAAGGTCAGAAAGGTGGGGGTCAGGACATTCCTTTCCCTGGGTTGGACATCTGTTGTAAGGGTTGGGGATTGGCCCATTTACCTTTCCCAAGTGGGACATCTGGTGAGAGAGGGTAGGGGGTTGATTCTTTTAGGCAAGTCCACCTTATTGGGGTGAAGTTTGACTCTGTCAAGCCCCAAAACTGCATAAACCAATTTGAAATAAATCTCTTATCTATGTAACTTGTCTGTGTCTGTCAGTCTTGTCTGTCTATCATCATGTGCTGAGTCTGTTTCTCTGACAGTTTCCCAAATGGAAAGGATTTTAAAGATTTGAAAATAAATGATATCCAGGTAGATGTTAGGATGGAGGTTTGTGCTTCTCATGTTCTCACTTTTGTGTGAGTGTTTCAGAAAGCAGGCTTGTTTACAAGGCTGTGCTGAGCCTGCTGGGATGCGGCCTTTGCCCCCGAGCCCTGCACCTGTAGCACTGGGCCTTCCAGCAGCTGCCCTGTGCTGCCCAAGCTGCTTCCTTTAGCAAGCCCTGCTGCTTTCAGTCCTCTTTGCCTTTGTGTGTTTTCTTCTGCTCAAACACTTTTGCCCTCTGTCGTCCTCTGTGAAGCCTTCTCTTCTCCCTGCCCCCCCCATTCATAATATAAGAATTAGGCTCTGTTCCTCCCTCCCTCCTCACATAGAGCTTTCTCCATAGATGGCTTTGTTGATTTGTTTGTGAGTCTTTTTTTCATTTGCAAAATGGTAATGACTAAGTCTCATTCATCTTGGTATTCCAAGCACCTAGCCTGTTCCTGGCATGTAGGATGTGTTCAATCAATACTGTTGAAAGAGTGAATAAATAGCTGACTTTCTCCTTCAGGGACAAGCAGCTGCCTCCTTTAAGTTCAGTTGCAGATGGCTGGGAAGCATCCTTTGGGGCTCCTAAGCTTTTTGTACCTGAGTTGCCTGAAGAAAAATTCCCAGGCAAACAACCTTTAACTAACACCAAAGGCCTACCTTCCAATGGTTGTCAGGTTTACGGGTATGCCAAGCAGATTTAACCTGACGATGCAGAAATCTCTGGCTTCATATGTTGGTGGTATAGATGCTTCACAAAATCAGAATACAAATTTGGGCTGATTTATTTTAACCTTTTAAAGAGTGCCTTGATGTTTTCCCTGATATCTTACCTAGTCCCAAGTAGGATCACTGGGGTTGGCATTTTTCCAACATTACCCATAGAAAGAATTGAACTATCTGATTATTCTCCTCTTTTGCCTGTGTCTGGCCATTGTGGCTACTGTGTGGTTTTGCTGGTGAAGTGTACTCTTGCATAGTCACGTGGACCTCTGTCCACCCAGCAGGCTTGCTCTCTCTGGCCCAGAACCTGCACTGACCTCAGAGGTATCTTTACCCCAGATGACTGAGTTCAGAAGAGCTTCTACTGGTCTTATCTGGTGCTGAAAATAGCTTTCCTATGTGTGTCCCTTAGTGAGTAGCCCAAGTCAGCAGCCTGGCCACCCATGCACTTTCCCCACAGTCTTTGCTTGGAGTGATCTCATCAGTCTTTTGTACCGCTGGGCCTCAGTCAAGTCCTCCCCAGCAACCCTGGATGCTTTCCATCTTGGGGTGCAGAACCGCCCTTTTTCTCCCTGGTGCTCAGTTCTGCATGTCAGGAATTTGGGGCTTTGATAGAGCCACAGAAGTTGATGACACACTCTCCTGTTTCCCTTCCTCAGTAACTGTCTTGTTTTTTTTTTTTCTTTTTTCTTTTTTTCAGACAGAGTCTTACTTTGTCACCTGTCATAGAGAGTCATAGCATCATAGCTCACAGCAACCTCAAACTCCTGAGCTCAAGCAATCATCGCCTCAGACTCCTGAGTAGCTGGGACTAATAACTGTCTTATCTTAACCAGGGGAGTTACTGGGCAATTACCTAAGTGACTCTGCATGGACACGAAGGAATGCTGGCTTCAAGGGCCATCAAGCCCTCATTCCTTCGTGGTGACTTTCTGCTTCACCCCTTGAAATAAATTAAGCAGATATAAATTTTTATGAGGCTTTCCAAGGCTTGATTTAATCTCTGCCTTATCAGGCATTATGCATGTGAAACTGGTAACCCTGGTGCACAGCTGTAGCATCACATTCCCATGAAGAGACACAAGAAGGCTCGGTCAGTTACAATACAGGAAGATGGTTAAAATCAGCACCAAGTGGAAGAAACTCGGACAATTTAATATCCGAAAGTGAATTGTCCACAGGCTTTAAAATAGGGGCTCCATTACATTGTAAGCACTCGGTGCCCTTTACTACATCATTGATTTCCACCTTCATCTCTCATTATTCCTTTACCTTGTCCATGTTCTGGGTGGGCTTTTCACTAATTGCACAGCTCCAACTGGCATGGCCTCCATCACACATCAGGAATCTCCTGTTGGTCCCTATATTCCTTTGTGGCACTCTCTAACTCAAGAGAAAAATAGTTTTCTCTCAAAGCTATGTTCTTTCACTATCCTGGTGTTTCTCCCACAAAATGATAATACTAGCTACCATTTTCTGAGTCTTTTCTACATAGCTTCATCCTATGTGTACTTTTTAAAATGTAGAAATAGCATGCCTATGTAAAAGTGTACAGAGCACGCAAGTACAGTTTAATTATTGCAAAGTAAGGTAGGCATGGTAGTGTACACCTCTGGTCCTAGCTCCTCGGAGGTGGGAGGATCCCTTGAGCCCAGGAGTTTGAGACTGCAGTGAGCTGTGATCATGCCACTGCACCCTACCCTGGGCGGCAAAGTGAGGCAAGACCTCTTCTCTAAAAGAAAAAAAGAATGATTGCAAGGTAAATCTTTATAAAATATTAAATGAACAAGAAGGGACACCAAAAAAGGGTCTTTAAGGGGTGGGGTAGGAAAACCTGGCCTACTGAACCAGGAAGTCTGGAGGGCCCAGAAGAATGTGGATATGAAGTAACCTCGGTAACCAATGACCAATAGAAAGAGAAAGTCAATGACCAATAGCAAAGGGCAATACTGCCTGGGGATACAGAGAGGTGAAAAGACTTACAGCCAACTGGGAAGGGAGAGAAAGAAGTGTTTACACCCCTCAGGCCTTTGCATCTCCCTCTCTCAACTTCTGTCCTTCATGAGAGGGACTCACTTTCAACTCTCCTTGGAAGTTGGAAGTGCTCTAAACTTTCTCTTTGTTCTTCCTAAATAAAATTTCTCTTTGTTACAGTGGAACTTGTGCAGGTTACTTTGCTTTCTAGCCACGCTGCCTGTGCTGCTCCAGTTTTATTCTCAGTTTCCATTTCTTTTTGTTTTCAATTATTATGCTGTGCCTCAGTTGAACTTTCTAGCTCAGCTGAGTAATCAACCAATTCAACTGGGTTTTGGGAACCAGGACCCCTGACCCCCAACAGTGAACACTCATGTTACCCATCCATGTTATCACCATTCATATTAAAAAAAGACTCAAGGACGCCGGCCCCATGTACCAGGGGTGGCAGGTTCAAGCCTAGCCAGGCCAAAACTGCAAAAAAAAAAAAAAAAAAAAACCAATATTGCCAGCATCCCTGAAGACTTCTCTCTTTTCTACTGGTAAACCACTTCCTCTCTCCAAAGTCTCCACTATCTCCTTTTTTAGGCTTCTCATTTTCTTGCTTTGTTATATAGCTTTACCACTTCCATAACACTATAGTTATAGTTGTTTTGCGTGTTTCAGAGATTATATATTTGTAATGACATGATGTAATATGTTCTTTTTATCTGACTACTTTTGCATAACTGTTTCTGAGCTCCATCTAGGCTTTTGTTTGGTACTAGTTGGTTTGTTTTCATTGTGTAATAGTCTCCATCATATGACTGTGTTTTAATATATTCATCCATTTTTTGATTAATAGTGGGTTGTTTCCCACTTCAGGTTATTATAAATAATGATGCTGTAAACATTCCAGGACATTTCTCTAGGTGCCCATGTGCACATCTGGACCTGGATTTTTCTTTTGGGAAAATATGTAATTCTAGATTGAATTTCATGATTTCAATCAAATCTGTTCAATCAAGTAAAAAAGTAAGCTATAAATCTGTTTTTAATTTCCTTTAATTCCTGTGTATAGTTTGGTAATTTGTAAATAGTTTTCTAGAAATTTATTGATTTCATTGAAATTTTCATTTTTATTGGCATAAAATATCTTAATGCACTTTCATTATCTGTTTACTCTTTGCAGGATCTGTAGCATGCCCCATTTTTGTTCCTGACATTGGTTATTTGTATTTTCTCATTGTATTCATTTTTTATTTGTGCACTGTCATTTAGTAGATTGGGAAGAGGGAAATGCAAATTTCTCACTCCACCAAGTTTACATGTAATCCTGCTTGTAGAGTGTTGTTTACATGTGGCCCCAAAGAGCCTCCTGGGAAATAGCATCTAAGAGACAGACGGCATCTAAGATGAAAGAAGGACACTTGGTTCAATGACAAGGGCAGGTTGAAAAGAAGGGATTATTATTATTATTATTATTATTATTATTATTGAGATAGAGTCTCACTCTATTGCCCTGGGTAGAATGCTGTGGCATCACAGATCCTAGCAACCTCAAACTCTTGGGCTTAACCAATGCTCTTGCCTCAAACTCCTGAGTAGCTGGGACTATCGGCTCCCACAACTACGTCCAGCTACTTTTTCTATTTTTAGTAGAAATGGTGTTGAGGGGATGAGAGGGCATGTTACCCTTGCTCAGGCTGGTCTCAAACTCCTGAACTCAAGCAACCTACCTGCCTTGGCCTCCCAGAGTGCTAGGATTGCAGGTATGAGCCACTGTACCCTTCCAGGAAGCAATTATTATGAATAAAGCACAACATATTTTATTCCTAATCCCATTGACTCACACCTAAAAGGTATAAGAGGATATTGTACAAGAGCAAAAAGAGTTAAAAGAAGCATTTCTCCATAATCTCTGTGGGAGTTTAAGACTACAGGCATCTGCAGTACTGGTGATATTGGCTCGTGGTGAAACGGGCTTGGTGTAGTATTGTGGGTGTGATTTGTGAGGGAGGTATCTGAGGTATCTGTTACGAGAATAGAATTTACAACGATGTTTTCATTTCCTTGGAACAGACACTTTGGCCTTGGTATGCACATTGACAATTTGAGTAAGAGTGGTAGGATTTTTGGTCACTGTCAGTCTAAGAAAGGGTATCTCTGGAACCCCTGTTGGCATCAGCATCACCTGGCCTTCATTAGACTGAGTACAATAAGAGGAAAATAGTATGGTGGTAGCTGAAGTATCAGTTTTAACAGTGCAAAGAGAATTCTCAGAAGACTCATTGAAAGGAACTCAATGGGTTTGACATGTTCACAAGGTGGGTGAAAATGTGATTTTATTTTCTTTATCTCTTTTTTTTAAACCCTGGGCTGATGGCTGGTGAGGTGCAGCTTATGAAGCACATGGTGCAAAAGCAGAACATGAAATTCTTTATGACCAAATCAAAGTAAGCTCTATATTAGTCAAACTGCTGAGCAAAGTTATGGAGCAATGAGGACCATTTCATTTCTGTTTGAAGGGCTTTTGATGGAAAAAGGTATTACCAGGCTAAGAAGATGTCCAGGGACTTTAGAGTTGTCCTACAGAGGATCCAAGTTCAGGGATGACCAAGTGCAGAAGGAGCAAGTGCATCAGAGATCTGTATTTGCCGTCCTAAGTCACTCTTGTGTCATTGGCAAACTTACTCCTGGGGCCCCTCTCCCAGGCACTCCTGTTGCTCTCTCCCTGTGTTCTGTGCTGCTAAGTGATGTCTGCTTAATCTGATTTTCTTCTAACCTTCTCCTGACACCTTGCAGGAGATCTGTACAACTCTTTGATCTGTCAGAAACGAAGCCCCACTCTTCCCAAGCTATGCATTACCTACCGTTATTTTCTCTCTTTCAACACTTTTTATTTCAAAATTAGGCTCCCTTTAGATTAGCCGGCTGAGAGATTTAATATCTGGCTTTTTATCTCTTCCATGCACAGACATTCCTTTACTGGTTGTCGCTTACTTGACACATTTTAGCAGTTTGTTCCATGCCCCTGAACATGGAGATGCAGTCTAATAGGCTGGTTTAACTGGAACAGGTACCACGTTTTTCTTTTTAAACTGGACAGTGCTATTCTAAACCTTGGCACACTTGTGTATATTTAAGTAGGTCATTAAAATTTGAACCTAAGTTCCTCCCATGGCCTTGGGAAGTGTTATAAACAGTGGGCATAGCACACTCATCCTTGTACTTACTAGAAATGATTTGAAACCACCTTCAGTCCATCAGCTACATGGCTGACTCTTTTTCTTGTAGCCAATTTAGTGTCACTCCTTTCTAAAAGGTACAAGAATTGTAGTATTATTAAAATTGAGCACAATATTCACAACCTCATTTCTAGACTCTAACATCTTTGGTGAATGATTACAGTATTTTTCATCGCAATTAATAGATGCTCTGTAAAATTAGCTTAAGAACAAATATGGAGCTGGGTGATGATTGTTAGATAGTAGTGGAATGTCCCATGGAACCCAAACGACAAGAATTCAGGCCCCAGGAAGGTGATGGAATTACATTCCCACTCCACCCTGTTCTCCCTGTCTTGCTTCTGTTTTTTTATTGCATGTATCGGCCTTCCTCCATCCTCGCTCTGCTCCTCTTATCCCCTGCCTCTTTCTTCTTTTCTTCTCTCTTGCCACAGACTTTGTCCTCAGTTCACAGTAGACAGAACGTGGTCACCAAGAATCACTAGGTTGTATTTTTTTTAATTAAATAACAGCTGTGTACATTAATGCAATCATGAGGTACAATATGCTGGATTTATATACAATTTGAAATGTTTTCATCAAACTGGTTAACATAGCCTTCATGGCATTTTCTTAGTTATTGTGTTAAAACATTTATATTCTACACCTAGTAAATTTCACATGTAAGATGCACTATAGATGTAGATTCACCAATTACTCTCCCTCTCTCTATCCTCTCTCCCTCCTTCTCCCATTTCCCCTTCTTCTTGAGCTATAATTGGATTATAGCTTTTATAAGAAAGCTATAAATTGGTTTCATACTAAGACTGAGTACATTGGATACTTTTTCTTCCATTCTTGGGATACTTTGCTAAGAAGAATATGTTCCAGCTCCATCCATGTAAACATGTGAGAGGTAAAGTCTCCATCTTTCTTTAAGGCTACATAATATTCCATGGTATACAGGTACCACAATTTATTAATTCATTCATGGGTTGATGGGCACGTGGGCTTCTTCCATGACTTAGCAATTATGAATTGGGCTGCAGTAAACATTCTGGTACATATATCTTTGTTATAATGTGATTTTTTTTGTTTGTTTTCTAGATATATACCTAGTAGAGGAATTGTAGGATTGAATGCAGGTCTATTTTTAGATCTCTAAGTATTCTCCAAACATCTTTCCAAAAGGAATGTATTAGTTTGCATTTCCACCAGCAATGTAGAAGTGTTCCCTTTTGTCCACATCCACGCCAACATCTCTGGTTTTGGGATTTTGTGATGTGGGCTAATCTTACCTGAGTTAGATGATATCTCAAAGTAGTTTTGATTTGCATTTCTCTGATGATTAAGGATGATTAGCATTTTTTCATGTGTCTGTAGGCCGTGTGCCTTCAAGTCCCTTGTCCACCCTAAGATGGGATCACTTGTTCTTTTCTTGCTAATATGTTTGAGTTCTCTGTGGATTCTGGTTTGTCGGAGGCATAACCTGCAAATATCTTCTCCCATTCTGAGGACTGTCTGCTTGCTTTATTTACTGTGTTCATGGCTGTGCAGAAGCTTTTTAGTTTGATCAGGTCCCAGTAGTGTATTTCTGATGTTACTTCAAGTGCTCAGGGGGTCATCCTCATAAAATATTTGCCCAAGCTGATTTCTTCAAGTGTTTTCTCTGCACTTTCTTCTAATATTTTTGTAGTTTCATGTCTTAAATTTAAATGTTTAATCCAGTGAGATTCTATCTTAGTTAATGGTGAGAGGTGTGGGTCCATTTTCAGTCTTCTACAGGTCGCCAGCCAGTTCACCCAGCACCATTTGTTAAGTAGGGAATGTTTTCCCCACTAAATGTTTTTAATTGGTTTCTCAAAGATCAAATAATGGTTAGTAGCTGGGTTCATCTCTTAGTTCTCTAGTCTGTTCCATACATCTACCTCTCTGTTTTTGTGCCAGTACCACGCTTTTTTGATCACTATTGATTTATAGTATAGTGTAAGGTCTGGTAGTAATGTCTGTGTCATGTCTTGGCTATTCGAGTTTTTTTCTGATTCCATATAAAATGAAGTATTATTCTTTTGAAATCTTTAAAGTATGACAGTGGATTTTTAATAGGAATTGCATTAAAATTGTATATTGCTTTGGGTAGTATGGACATTTTAACAATGTTGATTCTTCCCAGCCATTAGCATGGCATGTTTTTCCATTTGTTAACATCTTCAGCTATTTCTTTTCTCAGAGTTTCATAGTTCTCTTTATAGAGAGATCTTTCACATCCTTTGTTAGGTAAACTCCCAAATATTTCATCTTCTTTGGCACTATTGTGAACGGAGTAGAGTTCTTGACTGTTTTTTCAGCTTGACTATTGTTGATATGTATAAAGGCTACAGATTTATGAGTTTTGATTTTGTAAACTGAGATGCTGCTGTATTCCTTGATCACTTCTAAGAGTTTTCTAGTAGAATCCCTGGTGTTTTCAAGATATATAATTATATCATCTGCGAAGAGTGAAAGTTTGATTTCTTCTGACCCTATATGGATACTCTTTTCTTCCCTAATTGTGATGGCTGAGACTTCCATTACAATGTTAAAAAGCAGTGGAGACTATGGGCAACCTTGCCTGGTTCCTGATCTAAGTGGAAATTATTTCAATTTAACTCCATTAATACAATATTGGCTGTGGGTTTGATGTAGATGGCCTCTATCAGTTTGAGAAATGTCCCTTCTATACCAGTTTTCTTAAGTATTCTGATCATGAATGGATGTTGGATATTGTCAAAAGCTTTTTCTGCATCAATTGAGAGAATCATATGGTCTTTGTTTTTTAATTTATTTATGTGATGAATTGTATTTATAGATTTCTGTATATTGAACCAGCCTTGAGACCCTGGAACAAAATCCACTTGGTCATGGTATATAATTAGTTTGATGTGTTGCTGGATTCTGTTTGTTAGGACCTGGTTGAATATTTTTGCATCAATATTCATTAGTGATATTGGTCTGTAGTTTTCTTTCTTGTTGGGTCGTTTCCTGGTTTGGGGATCAAGGTGATGTTTGCTTCGTAGAATGTGTTGGGTTGTATTCCTTCCTTTTCTATATTTTGGGAAAGGTTGAGTAATATATGTACCAGTTCCTGTTTAAAGGTTTGGTAAAATTCTGACATGAAGCCATCTGGTCCTGCGCTTTTCTTTTTAGGGAGATTTTGTATAGCTGATGCTATTTCAGAACTTGATATTGGCCTGTTCAACATTTCCACTTCATTCTGGCTAAGTCTAGGAAGGTGGCATGCTTCCAAATATTGGTCAATTTCTTTCAGATTTTCTTATTTCTGAGAGTAAAGTTTCTTGTAATATTCATTAATGATTTTTTGAATTTCCAAGGAGTCTGTTATTATTTCATCATTACCATTTCTGATTGATGAAATTAGAGATTTTACTCTTTTATTCCTGGTTAGGTTAGCCAAAGGTTTAAACCAACCTTTTAAAAAAATCCAACTTTTTGATTTATTGATCTGTTGTATAATTCTTTTGTTTTCAACTTCATTTAATTCTGCTCTAATTTTGGTTTTCTTTTCTTCTGCTGTGTTTGGGATTGGAATGTTCTTCCTTTTCCAGTTGCTTGAGATGTCCCATTAAATTGTTAAATTCTTCTCCTTCAATTCTCTTGAGGAAGTCTTGCAGTGCTATAAATTTCCCTCTTAGGACTGTCTTTGCAGTATTCCAGAGGTTTTGATGATTCATATCTTCATTATCGTTTTATTCCAATA
This sequence comes from Arctocebus calabarensis, assembly GCA_963573935.1. NCBI lineage: Eukaryota > Metazoa > Chordata > Mammalia > Primates > Lorisidae > Arctocebus > Arctocebus calabarensis. Next base: position 53,860 of record CAUYON010088882.1, read on the forward strand.
ATTTGGTAATTTCATTCCTAATCTCATCTATAACCCAGCTATCATTCAGCATAAGATTATTTAGCTTCCATGTTTTTGTATGAGTATGCAGATTCCTGTTGTTACTGAGTTCAACTTTTATTCCATGATGGTCTGAGAAGATGCAAGGCATAATTTCTATTCTTTTAAATTTGCTGAGGTTAGACTTGTGACCTAGGATGTGATCGATTTTGGAGTATGTTTCATGGGCTGATGAGAAGAATGTGAATTCAGTTTTGTTAGGATGAAATGTTCTGTAGATGTCTGTTAAATCCAAATGTTGAATGGTTAAGTTTAAATCTAAAATTTCTTTGCTTAGCTTCTTATTGCAGGATCTATCCAACACTGCCAAAGGAGTTTTAAAATCTCCGACTCTTCTGGTGCTGGAGGAAATCAAGTTGCTCATGTCTGTTAGAGTCTGTCTTATAAATTGAGATGCATTCTGGATGGGTGAATAAATATTAATAATTGAAGTGTCATCATATTGAGTATTACGCATAACAAATACCAAGTAACCATCCTTATCTTTCCTTACTTTTGTTGGTTTAAAGGCCATTGTATCTGCGTATAAAATTGAAACACCTGCTTTTTTTCTGATTTCCTTTTGCCTGAAATATAGATGACCATCCCTTCACCCTGAGTCTACACTTATCTTTTAAGGTAAGATGAGATTCTTGTAGGCAGCAGATATCTGGCTGAGTTTTTATATCTAGTCAGCCAACCTGTGCCTCTTTAAAGGACAATTTAAGCCATTCACATTAATTGAGAATATTGATAAGTATGGTAGAATTTTGTGTATCAAGTTTTTCAAAAGTGCAGTAGACATTTTTAATCCTTTCTCCATTGTGGAAGTTGGAATTTGATCAAAAGTTTCTGAGTGAGTTTACTTTTAGGATGGAAGATTGCACTGGTGATTATGAAGAATAGGTCTGAGAATATGCTGGAGAGCTGGTTTAGTTATGGCAAATTTCTTCAACATGGGAATGTCATTAATTATTTAATTTCTTCATCATAAATGAAACTCAGTTTAGCTGGATACAGGATCCTGGGTTCAAAGTTATTTTGTTTTAGATTAAAAGTCGATGACCACCCTCTTCTAGCTTGAAAGGTTTCAGCAGAGACATTTGCAGTCATTCTAATATTCTTTCCCTTGTAGGTTATGGTTTTCATACATTTGGCTGCTTTTAGAATTTTCTTCTTCATACTAACTTTAGTGAAGTTAATTATGTCTGGGGGTTGTCTTATTTGGGTCTAGTCTTGCTGGGGTTCTGAAACTGTCTGCTATCTGAATTTCAGAAACTCTTGGCATGTTCCTGGCAAGTTCTCCTTCATAATATCATGAAAAATGGCCTCTGTGCTTTGTGAAGCAACTTCATCGCCTTCAGAAATTCCTGTAAGGCAAATATTAGTTTTCTTCGAATCATCTCAGAGCTCTCTGACAGAATGATGCATTTTTGCTCTCCATTTCTCTTCCTCTTTGGGCGTTTGGGTGCGTTCAAAGGCTTTGTCTTCAATGTCAGAAATCCTTTCTTCTTCTTGCTCCATTCTGTTACTGAGGGATTGTACTGTATTTCTCAGATCTTTGAGGGCTGCAAATTATTGTCTCAGTGCGTCACAATCTTTGGTGATTTTGTCTTTGAATTCATTGAATTCTTGAGAGAACTTTTGAATTGCTCCTTGAATTTCTAATTCCAACTTTACTTCCATTCTATTAATCTTATTTGCAATCCAAACTCTGAATTCAATTTCTGACATATCAGCCATTTGTTTATAAATTTGAATTTTCAGTTGTATCTGCCATATCCTTCCTTGGGGGAGTTGATCTACTCTGGTTATTCATGTTACTGAAGTTTTTCCACTGATTCTGCCCCATGAAAATTTTATACTGTTTGGCTAGATGAGCAGATAAGGTGAAGTTGGGTTGGGGTCCTCCTGGAGTAGTGATTAACCAGCCTTTACCCAAGAGCTGCGACTGATGTCTGTACCTTTTCCTGTAGCACTTTGCAAAGAGCCCATACAGTGCAATAGCCTAAGATACTGGGGACTTACTTGGTGTGCTGGGGCTAAATAGCTCTGTCTTGTATTCAGCTGTTCTACCCTAATGAATTAGTTACTCTGGGTTGAAGTCTCAGCTGTGGAGAAATACCAGCAATTAAGTCACCCCCCCCATGGGCAACAACTGGAAAAGGAAAATCAAACCTTCCCATAACCATACACCCAGGGTATCACTTTGGATAGTCCTTTGGTGATTGGTCCAGTCTGAGAGATCTGAATCAATTGTCGCAGACAGCACCCAGTCTCAAGTGTGGGAGTTCAAAAGGTCTCTGGCATCTAGATAGCAGAGGCCTGCTGGCAGCTCAAGTATGACTCATTGTGGTGCTCTTTGGAGTCAGAAGGACCCCCCCTCCCCACAGCAAATGAATTAGTCTAGGAAGGTTGATGCCTCTTTCCCCACCTTGCACCTCTATCTCACCCAGTAACTGGTAACACTGCAGGGCTATGATCCATTTCCCTCCAATGAGCAGATGCTCCAGGGGTTTGAACCTGCCTCAGACACAGACAGGTCTTATATCTCCTCAGTCAGGCCTCTGCACTCTGCCACCATCCGGCAGGGGATGCTGAGGCCTGACAACCTTGGATGGTTAATGGAAGCTGGGGTGGTTCACTCAGTTCCAGCACCACCCCTGATTGATGTTGCTGAGACTTATATTTGTGCAGAATTTGTGATTCTGTCCTGGCTGTATTCCCCTGCAGACCACAGGCTGTTTGAGTTCACAGAAACTGTGATACTCAGCCCTGGTCTGTGCCGCTGCCCAGAGCTGGTGTTTCTTTCCCCTGCAGTCTATGTTGGGGCGGGTGTGACTCACACTCGGCTCAGCTTTCCAGCTTTGACCTGCCTGTCTTTGTCTCAGCTATGATCCACTGAGGGCCAGGCGTTTCTTAGGCTAACTAAAGCAGTCCTGGCTTAGCCTTGCCCTGGGAGTATGCCATCTCTGCATATACATCTTCAATTTTCCATTCCACCATGCTCTGCCCAGGCAGGTACCACCTTAGGCATACCCTTTGCTCATAGGGTCTGTGTTTCCATCCCATATCTATTCTGCCAATGTCTGCCACCAGAGAAGATTTCCAGCTTTCTCTGGTCCCCAGAGAGATAGGTAGTGTTCTTCCAAAATATCCTGAGGTGTGAGGATCCTATTGTTCACAGTGCTGCTCTGTGCTGGGGGGCACTGCCTTTCCATTTCATGTATAGCTCCTTCAGTCCACCTTTTTCTCCTTACCTCTGTGCTCTAGAATCAGCACAGACCTGCAACAGCCCATGCACTGTCCACACCTCTTGAGAAAATGCCCAAGAATCTGTACTCCCTGGGGGAACAGGCCTCCAGACCCCAGGATGAGAGTGGAGTGGAGTGCTTGGAGTTCAGAATTACAGGTAGAGGATATATACAGTTTTATATAGTTTTATGCCTGGCAGGAGAGTGGCATGGCACCCTAGTAGGGGAAGGAGGTCCGGTTTTTAGGGGGTCTCTCCTGTGGTACAAAATGGGAGGATGTTTGAACTCTGCTCACTTGTTTATAGAAAGTATACTGTGAGCCATTTTCATGGGGGAGGGGACTCCCGTCTGCTTGGTGATGGATTTTGTACCTTTTGTTTTTATCCTTTGGGGTCTCAGCTCACCTCAGGGTTGATATGCACTCTTCAACCTTCTCCTTGGCTCAGCTCCAAACCATCAGCTTACTTGCTAAACTTCTATCCTTTAACTCTCCTTCTGGATGGGAGCCACCATGGAAAGCTGGCTCCAGTTGGACATCTTGCCTCCCCAGTTGTAATCACTGGGTTGTATTTTGGATAGCCTCCTGGAAAGAGATTTTCTTCTTTCTCCCTTTTGTGTATTGGTTCTAAATTACCAGGAAAGGAAATAATGAGATGGAAGCAGGATTAGGTGTCAGTACATACATCTCCATAAGCTTTAGCAGGAGGAAATTACCAGACAATAAGAAGCTAGTGGAATTTTCCCTTGGTATCGGGCTCAGGGTATGGCATATAGTGAGAAATTAGTAATTGTTTAATAAATAAATGAATATGAAATAAGGATGCTTATGTAATATAAATTCACATTCTGCAAGAAGGGTTTTAGGTGAAAAGATAGGCTCCTCCTTTAACCCCCATATCACTGGAGCCTAAAATTTCTTCATCAATATTGGAAGAAAATAACAGGGAACAAGGATTGAATAGCCATGGATAAGAAAATAAGATGCTGATGAATTTGTATTCAGAAGAAGATGGACAATTAGGAGGAGGAAGAAGAGCTTGAGGAGGGGAGGGAAAGGAAAGAAAAGATAGAGGAAAGTATAATTATTAGAAGCCAGGTGTGGTGGCTCATACCTGTAATCCTAACATTCTGAAGGGAGGCCAAGGTGGGTGGATTACTTGAGTTCATAGGTTCATTACTTAGGTTCTAGCCTAAACCAGAGCCTATGGGAGTTGTGGTGAGTGGCTACAGGTGCCTACAGTCCCAGCTTCCTGGGAGGCTGAGACAAGAGAATTATTGAATCCAAGAGTTTGAGGTTGCTGTGAGCTATGACACAATAGCACTCTGCTGAGGATGCTACAGTGAGGCTCTGTCTCAAAAAGAAAACAAAATAAGGTTAATTATTACAAGTGCTTTGGATTTGAAAATTTTTTAAGAAATAGAAAATAATTCTTATTTCTCAGTTTCTTCATTTTATTATACATAGTGGACAAACTGTAGTTACTGGGAAATGTTAATTATTGTATTTATTTCCCATTGTTTTCACTTCTTTTTTTTTTTTTGTCCATTTTGACCATTTACACCCCGGACACTTAACTTCACTGGCATACATCCATTACATTTGAACTAATGTTTTGTTTTACTTTAAGCAGCATCAAAACTTTGCATAATTTATAAGTTATATTTCTCTCTGCCAATTAGTTTAAAAGGACATATTATGCAGGGTAAGTTAATTAACACTATTTGGCTTAATTCACTTTTACAACAGTAAAAATTGATAGTAATGCATTGTACACATTTTATATGAATGGTTCTAAACATACTGAATCTCATTTGGCATTAAAATGTGATTAAGTTAGTAATGTGTGACTCTCTGGATTTCTTTGGAACTTTTGGGTTCTTTTAATAACAAGCTCAGGATTTTAAAACTTCGTTTTGTAATTTACTTTTTTCTAATGACTTTAGTAAAGATACATGTGGTGTTTTTGCTGTATTTGTTTAATTTATTAGAAGTACAAGACAGAACTATTTTGAGCATTATATTAGGTTGCATATTTCTGGATTGTTTGAAAAGTTGACAGAAAATTGATTTAAGAAAATAACTTGAGGTATAAACACAAACATTCTATAATTTCAAAATTAGTTTTGAGACTATATATTTTTTAAGCTTATAGACCTTTAAATTTTGACATTAAAGGACAAACAACAAATGTACTTTTACAATATCTATTAGAAGGGCAGTGAAAAAGTTTTGTTTCTTTTTTTATATGGATAAAATAAATGTGTTTTCTTATATACTTCCAGCCTTGTTTGTGCCACAAAATGGCTCACTAAATTATGTATTGATATCTAGTTTCACTTAAAGGATTGTTTTAAAATAATATGACTCAGTAGATTTTTAATATTTTACTTTTTAAATTTTTAGTCAACTAACACATTCAAAGGAAATAAATTTACAACATGTGATTGCAGAAAGTCAAGGAAGTGTTCTTTATTTTGATTTCATTATATTCCAGCCTCTAGGCTTTTTTATAGAAAGGGTAAAAAAAAAATGATACAATGATACTCTAAATTTTTTAGGACATAGGCCACAATTTGTCTTCAATGTTCATTTTATTTTTATCGTATATTTCAAATCCTTGTTTTTACCTTTATTCTTTCTTATTTTTCCTAGTTTGGCCCTGATATTAGATGATTTAAGTAATTTTCTTGCATTAACCAATTGCCTACTTAATCCATTTGAATATTTGGTTGCATTCCTAAAACATAGTATATGCTAGACAAGGAATTGCATTTGCCCAGGAGAATGAAATGGACTTTACCCCTGATGAACTAAATCTTATGGCAGAGAGGAGTAATGCAGTAAAATCATTAAAATACTCTGGTAGAATTATCTAACATAGAGGGGTAGTAAAGGTAAAATGACAACACCAGGGAAGGGATGACTTTCAAAAGTAATAGCAGGAAATTTCTGAGTAGACAGATTGAGTTAATCTCAGGGCAGAAGACCGGGGATGACATTCCAGACAAAGAGAGCAGTGTGGGCAGTGATGATGAGGTGTCTCATGGAATGGCAGTAGATTGGTGACATTGATTTCCTGGGGGGACAGAGCCTGAAAGAAGAGGATTGTGAAATGAAACAAGACAAGTCTTAAAAAAAAAAGTCTTTCAGAGAGTGGAAGTTCTCTGCTTTACCTCATGACAATGAGGACTACTATGTTACTTTAGAAAACAAAAGCCAGTGGGCCCGAGGTTCACTATTTCCTTGCATGCCTATTATGAAATAGTTGTGCTAGAAGCTTTACACGCTTTATTTCATGTAATACCCAGTAAACCCTTGTGAAGGAAAGGTATTTTTTCCCACTCTGTAGATAAAGAAGTGAATGATTATCAAGGTGGATCATTTGTTCCAGGTTTGTGGGTGGACTTTCTGATTCTAAGACCCCTCCTCCTTCAATATATCTTACCACTTACCCCAGAAGTCATCGTGGTAGTAAAGAATCTACAGTCAGGGGAAAACAGTCACAGGAGACTAGAAGGCTTATTACTTTGATTTCAGATTAAAAAATGATTACAGACAGAATTTAGACATTGGTGATGGTGATGACAGAAAAAAAGCATAAGAACTGAGGGATTTTCAGAGTAATCTTAGTGACTGATTAAATGTTGAGAGTAAAGGAGAGAGAGGAATTAAAGTAATGCTAAGGTTTCTCTATCTAGCACAAATGACTTTCACTAAACAGCCTGAAGCGAGGCAAGGAGTGGAAGAAAGCATTGTTGTGTGGTGGTTGTATTCACAGTCAGGGTGGGTGTGGTCAGTGGAAACTCCATCTATAGTCTTTCTGCCTATGTCTTCCTTGTAGAAATTAGAGAGAATGAAAGGTTAAACTTGGGAAATTTGAGTTGGTACTATTTTTTTTTTTCGAGACAGAATCTCACCCTGTTACCCTCAGTAGAGTGCAGTGGCATCACAGCTCACAGCAACCTCCAACTCCTGGGCTTAGGTGATTCTCTTGCCTCAGCCTCTCTAGTAGCTGTGCCCACCACAATGCCCGGCTACTTTTTGTGTGGTTTGGCCAGGGCTAGGTATATGCAGCCAGCGCCCTACCCACTGAGCCACCGGCACTGTCTTGAGTTGGTATTTTCTCGGTGAGCATTATTAGGTCATGACGCAATTTTAGTCACTCTGGGTTCCATATATCAATTGTTTGTAGCATTTTTGACAT